>JAZGTK010006285.1:0-21033 GCA_036877625.1 Ambastaia sidthimunki
TAATTATAGTTTACAACATTATGTCCAATTTCTGCTAGCAGATTATATGAGATGTCTGTGTGTAAATATGGGGCAACATTCATAAAACACAAACAGAATGAATCTATAAATCACTCATAAATGTGTTCTTCTGTAAATAGTTGCATTATGAAAGCAGAAATATTGCATGCGCAGCTTGTTACCTGCGTTGTGTTTGGCCAAATATTTGTCTTTGTACTGTTTCTTCTTCTTGCCAAACCACGTACAGCTGGCCTGCTGCTCCTGCTTGGTTTTCTCCATCGCTATACACGCCACACGCCTGACACACACACACACACACACACACAGAATCAGATCCACATCGACTCTGCAGTCCGTTCAGACTGACTTCAGATGTCGGGTCTCACCACTCCTGCAGCTCAGGGGAGGGAATCAGTCCGGCTGTGCTGTGTTTGGTGTTCTCCAGTTTACCCTGCCACCAGTTATGATCGTCCTTACTGATAATCTGAATGATGTCACCCACTCTGAAGCGAATGCCCGCCTCTTTACACGGAATGAGGTCGTCTTTGGCAGGATCGTACTCGAATTGTGCACGAACATATATCTATAAACACAGAGTAAAACTGAAGTGCTTAGATCATTGAATGAGGTCTAAAAAGGGGTGAGACTGAAAGTACAATGTTAATACAATGTAAATGGTTTTAAAGCACTTTAATGAAAATTGTATGTACTGCAGTAAATTGTGTCTTTAATCTAGAGGGTCTGGCAGAAGCACAGCACTGGATCTGGAAAACTTACCTTCCGAAATATTTTATCCGTGACCACTTGACTGGAGATCTAAAGCATCACACACAAAAACATCAACAAAAAACAATTTTTGGTTGTAGAAACATTTCCCCAACATTTCCATTGAAGTAACATTAAGAGTGATCTAGGAATGATAACTTTAAACGCTTAGAGACCTTTTAACAAACTCACACATTCAAGTTTTGATGGTTGAAACAACATTAAATCAAATCTCACCTGTCGCCCTTTTGGTTGGACAGTCGAGGGCAAATCCTGCAAAGAAACATTTTTTACAGACTTATTTTTATTTTTTCCAGTTATGAAATATAAATGTTTTGTGTGAGCATTTAAAACAGAGCTAACGGATTTATCTGTATCATTACATCCACTGTCATTCAACAAAAAAAGATCTAAAGTTCAGTTTAAAAGCACAATGTTTCTATCCCCATCTTCAGCTCCACAATGAACCCACAACATGAATTCTTTGACCAAATCGGGCCAGATCTCATCCTGTGTGTTTGGAGGGACTGAGCTGTTGGAGAAACTCAATGAAGGTCTTACTAAGATGGAGCTGGTGACGCTGGAATGGCCATTAGCAGGAGACTGTCTGGAGAGATCCGGTGACTCTTTCTAAAAACAGCAAAGTCACAGTCTTTTTATTTTTATGGAATGTGTTTAATATAAATGATTCATTCATTTAAATTCATAACCACGCCCCTCCAACAATAGTCTGTTGCTAGCTTTGAAACGCCTACTTTTCCAGAGCCAATCAATTTTCAGTGGAAAAAAACATTCACCATGTATTCATTCATCTAAAGTTTGAATAGCTACTGTAACAGAATATTTATAATAAACACAAGTCAATGTTAATATTGCAGATATGAGCAGCGTGTGAAAGACAATCAAGTGTGCACTACAAAGTGAAGGAAACACTTACATCACAGGACAGAGACTGACCGCGGTAACTCGGCACAATCTTAAATGTGATGCTGCCACGCATTTCCCTCTGTGTGAACAAAACAACAAAACAATCATCAAACGTCTAAATCTCCTGCTTTATAAATAAAACACCACATTAAAGCTGCAGTCTGTAACGTTTTGCTGTTAAAAATGAACAGAAATCAGTTATTGAGCAAGAACTTGACAGATCAGTGTTCAACATGATCTCCTTAACTTACCACAACAGTATGTTTATAATATTGATTTAAAATGTGAGCTGTCATTTTAAAATGTGGGCTTCATTTGACTTCAACATACGCAATGAAAAGTATGTAACAAATCTTAAAGCATGTTATGCTTCAAACAGAGATAGTGTTAGAGAGGCCAAAGTTACGGATTGCAGCTTTAAAAAAGAGAATAAATGTTAATAAAAGAGACAGATGTTTAAATCTTCACACACCAGCATCTTCTGCAGCTGTTCGACTGTTTGATTGGCGACACTGATGCCGTTAATTTCTCGAATCTCGTCACCCACGTGCAGCGTCCCTGACAAACAACACAGCGACAAATAACCTCTTACACACACCACAATAAACATGATGTGAAAACTGTCAGTACTGTGTGTCAGTATAGTGTGAGCTGTCAGTACTGTATGTCAGTATAGTGTGAACTGTCAGTACTGTGTGTCAGTATAGAGTGAACTGTCAGTACTGTGTGTCAGTATAGTGTGAGCTTTCAGTACTGTGTGTCAGTATAGTGTGAACTGTCAGTACTGTGTGTCAGTATAGTGTGAACTGTCAGTACTGTGTGTCAGTACAGTGTGAACTGTCAGTACTGTGTGTCAGTATAGTGTGAGCTGTCAGTACTGTGTGTCAGTATAGTGTGAGCTTTCAGTACTGTGTGTCAGTATAGTGTGAACTGTCAGTACTGTGTGTCAGTATAGTGTGAACTGTCAGTGCTGTGTGTCAGTATAGTGTGAGCTGTCAGTACTGTGTGTTAGTGTGAACTGTTAGTACTGTGTCAGTATAGTGTGAACTGTCAGTACTGTGTGTCAGTATAGTGTGAGCTGTCAGTACCTTGTCTGTGGATCATTCCTCCATGCATTATTCTTGCTACAATACAGTGATTAAGATCATTCATCTTCAGAGTGATTCCCTGAAAACACACAATAACAATTAACAGACATGTGACAGACAGACAGACAGACGTGTCTTTTCAAGCAGTGTTGTGAATAGCATTTAATTCACTGGTCTATCAATTACTGATATTTTGGCATTATAACAACCCTGTAAGGTCTTATTATTTTAGAATAAACTAAATTAAATTAGCTCCCTAAAGAACCTACAATATTACAGCACCTAACAAACAGACAGAAGCAGCTGTGTTATGCGGGTCAGTACCATGGGCTCATCCGTGTTCTTCTGGAACTGAACGAGACGGACACGCGTCACATTCTCCAGGTCCATGTCTCCATTGACGCTCTCCGGCGAGTCTCCGTTCAGGTACGGGGAGGTCGGGGGAGGAGTCACCCTTAAAGCATCATCACTATAAACCTCATGAGCCACCACATCATGCGTCTGCAGCAGAGCCTGCGCAGATACACACACCTCATCAGCAATCATCTGCAGCTGTACACGCCTGCGCTAACATTAATTACACCAACCAATTAAATACATAAAACTACACGTATCATCATTATAATTAAATACATACCAGGCAACACAGAATCTTTTTATAGACGTGTTAATATAAACAGTACGTTTATAATAATGATTTATAAATTGAGTCGACGGGTCTGATGTCCCAGGAAATGTCAGTTTGGCTTTAATGTTTGTAAAGTAACCTGCAGTTTTATGTTTCAAACATAGATGGCGACAGAAAGGCAAAAGATTGCAGCTTTACTCTGCAGTCTGTCAGAACGCAAGAACCCTCATAACACAACATAAAAACAAACCAGGTTCAACTTAGATTCTGTGTCTAAACTGCGGAAGTATATTTGTATAAATAACTCATCTCCCATCATAACATACAGTAATTGACCGTTTACGTGGCCGTTCTTCTCTGCAGCGCTTGTGCAAAAACACTTTCTGGGTTAAGCAACTACTTAACAGGATAACATCTACTAACCGATTAACCCTTAACTTATCTAACAAACATCTAGATCATTTACTGTCAAGACACACACGTCACATCTTTAATAACTGTTACCCAATAAAATAACCTGTTAAAATAACTCAACACCACCGTAACTTCTCAGATCTTTCACCAGCTGAATCTTTCAATTTCTCACAATTGTTTTATATAAACCAGTTCAGTTTAAATCATCACTCGCTAATCTACAAACTTCAGTCAGCAGATGCCATCCCAGAATTCCTCACCCTTGTTTTCCAGAGCAGACACTCTGTATCCGTGTTAATTTCATGTGTGTAGTACTCCATGTATGGACCGTGTGATCTTCCCGTACCGACACACTAAGATCTTCCTTCTCTCACCCCCCCACGACCCATGTCTCCATGGCAACAACCTCATTCTTATCAGCTCAACTGTATTAAAGCCAAACCGGCTGTTAAAGCCGCTGCTTTCTAAGCCAATTCAAATGAAAGGGTGAAATTCACAAAATCTGGCAACTTTTTTTCAGTTTGAACTCAGTTACTACAATGCAACAAACATTAATGGTCTGAAAACTAATGAACTAATTTCAAAATCAAAAATAGGATCCGGTCATTTCGTTGTGATATTCAACTCAATGCATCTGATAAATAAGTAGATACCAACTGAGTTACAGTCTCTGTGTGGCTAACATCAAAACCTTCAGTTTTGTTTTCACAGCTAATTCTGCACAAAACATCTCACGAAAACATGAGACAGGTCGTCGCACCATGAAATGAGGCTGGGTGAGAATTCTCTTGAGTTCTTTAGCCTCCATGTTCTCCGGGTAACAGGAGATGGTCTCCAGCACCTACAGACGGAACATGAGAACAGCTGTCATGAGTTACAGGTAATGGAAACTGATCAAACGTTTGGTGTGGAGGTCCAGCCGCACCTCTTTGGCTCTCTGGACAGCATCACTCGGTGGGTTTCTGATCTGAGGTGAAGATCTGGTGTTGATTTTGTCATACAGCTGCAACACACACAGAAGAACAGTAAGAAAGCTCTTCAGAAAACAGTTCACAGACCACAGAAGATCTCACGCTAGTTCTGGGAATTTTTGAGGCTGTGTGTTTGTGTTATGTGATGCTATGGTGATATCTCACTATTACACACCTACAACAGAAACATTTATAATTACATTCGCGATTTAAACATCGCTACCAAAAATCCCCGAAATTTCTATTTTAATAAGTTAATAACAAACATTTTCAATTAAGTAGTTAAACAGCTTTTTATTGCTGTTATTTTCTATGTATTGTTATATTTGTATATAAAAATAATATAAAATAATTTTCTCTTTATGATCATTTAGTGAAAAATAAAAGTAATAAATAGAATTGTGTCAGAGAAATCATAATTACAAAATAATTATGACAAATTACTACATCATGTAATTATTACAAAATATTAATTGAAAAACAAACATTGTTACTAAGTAGGTTTAAAATATTTAAAAATGTAAGAATGAACACAAAAGATCTTATTTAAAAATAATCTAGGAATATTCTTCACCAAGTTTTTACTTAATTATTACTTCATATTTAATTAATACTTATTTCATCAATGTGCTAATATAACATTACATATAAATAAAAGTTAATTAACATATACACCACATATTAAAATTGTGTTATTCATAATGTTGCTGAATTTTATATTGTGAGCAGAAAATGAATGTTTTGCTGTATCGTTAAACGTTAAATTCTGTGTCGCTCATCATATTGTCCAATCGTTCGGTGCATCAACACAACAAACATGGCTAATTTAGTTGTTGTGTCCACATATACACACATGAACAAACACACACACAGCCGCACAGAGTTCCTGCAAACATAAGCTATATGATAACCTTTACCATCACAACGTTATGCAAATCTTTACCACATCCCGCCCTCACATCAACAAACCCAAACGCACCGGCTACATCACTGGTTACGCTAGTACTGAAAAAAGCCTCTTTTCATTGTAACCGCAATCTAAGCTCGCTGGAGATGCTCTGATCGGTGGAAATCTTCAGAGGACAACACGGGTCAGCTGACACCAGTTGCTCCTTTGAACTCGACACATTTGACTTGTGTCTAGACTGTGGGTGTTTTTGGGTTCTGTTTGATTAAGAATCAGTTTCAGTCTGACAAAGTTATTGCAATCAAACTTCAGCTCTTAAATAATGAACAAATTGGTGGACGATCACATGATGTGAACTTCTGTGTGAGGGTTAGAGGCTAAGTATAGTAAACACCAGTCTTGGTAAGAAACCACTAGGTAGTGATAGATCTTCACATACAGTTTGTACAGGTCTGAATGTGTGTGTGTGTGTGTGTGTGTGTCCATACGTCTAGAAGTGTATGTAGATGTTGGTCTTGAAAGACGCTGTGCAGGAAATCCAGATCCTTCTCACTGCAGTCAGTCAGTGCGTGGATCTCCTCTAGACTGTCCAGTACTTGAGATACAGCCCCTAAACACACACACACACACACACAGATAAAGCATCAGCTCACTGTTTGCAATCAGAGGAAGTAAAAGTTGATGAATAAAAATGAGAGTCAAAGAAAAAGTTAAACTGAAACTCATTCTGGGCTAATGGAGATGAAGCCACATGCTAATGAAACACAGAGCAAATGACCAGCTAACAGTTTCCCTAACATATTCATTAACTGACAAAACATTATAAATGTTATTTAGAATGTTCTAGAAATGTTCAAAACAACCTATTTTTGATGTGTTAACATTATTGCTTGGTTACAATAAAGTTTTCAAATGTTTTTTTATTCTGTACATTTTTAAAATGCTCCACTAACAATGTAAGAATAACAATTTTGATATGATATAATATTGATAAACAATATATAACGTTAAAAAAGTGCTTTACTAACATTACGGCAAGAACGTTTTTCGTAGTTCTAAGAGAACTTTCTGAGAAGGTTCCCTGTTAGCTGGAGAGCCATTTAATGAAGGTCATGGACGGTCAAACGGTTCACTCGTGTCAGACGGTCGTCACTCATTAGTTATCTTAGTAAGTGAAGTGAGTTTTAGGAAGAGATGTTTTATGTCTCACTGGGGTGCATAATGTCAAAAGCTTTCAGGATGAGAAGACGTGATGGACAGACGAGGTGCATGCAAGACAACGGAGATAAAGATGTTTATGACCGGAGGGGGACTGGGGTACCTACTTTCTGCAGCAAGCAGTCCTACAGTACACGCAGCATTAGAAACCACAACACACAGTGAGTTCAGAAACAAGAACCAGCAAAGCAGAACCCAGAATAAGTCAGAGAAGAAAGAGACAGACAGAGAGAGAGAAAGAAACAAGAAATGAGGAACCACAGACAAGCTACATCCTACGAAACTCAGAGAAATGCTGTAAAATAATAAATCACACATCTGTCAGGCTGGAGGACTGATGTTATAAAGCATCTAATGTCAGGAGTGTGTCAAACTGCTGTACATTATAAACACACACAGAGCAGGACCGTCCCAACGAGAGAAAAACGTTATTTAAATGTGTTTGTTGATGACTGGCAACATCAGCTGTTTTATCTCTTTCTATTTAATAGCAGCAATTCCACACACAAAAATATGTTTCAACCAATCAGAATTTACAAGCAGAAGTTTTTCCTGTTATCTGATTTTGAATCATTTGATTTTAAATTACATTTTTATTTTATTTTATTTTTTAATTTTAAAGAAAAAACAAAGAAACAAATTCAATGTATCTTTCATTTAAAATACTTGCTCACTGAATGTTTATTCATTTTTTCTTAAATTGAGTTAAATTGATGTATTATATATCTATAATTGATGTATTATAGATATATTGATGACGATATATCTATGATACTGATGTATTAGCTCAAAATTCTTTGTCAAAATTTGATGATTAAACAGCAGAAGTTACATCAACAGCAAACAATAACAACATTAATATTAATATTAGTATTAATATTAATCTTCTGGATTAAACGTGGATGAACTTTCAGTTGAGAAGACGTTGAGTCATTGTCAGCACTCAATTAACACCACGATGGCTTAACACTTTAAAGCAAAGCAGCTGACAACACAGTCCACTGAACCTCTGCTTCAACAAATACAGGAAGTCAGACACACAAGCACACGCTTTCCCCCATATATGACCTGCTAACAAAGCCACAAATATAATCTTCACATTAACCATCTGTGAGCACAACGCCTTCTGCTTCTGTGACTGAGAACTGATGCTGTGACTGATAAACACAAATGAACAGAAGCTCAAGGAAGATCTGTGTTGGTTGTGGGTTTGAGTCGTTCGTGGGATGAATAAAACTGTCTTATCAGACACTGTCGCGTTGCTGCTCTGTACCAAAGTTATTTAAACTTACCAAAATTAAAACTATTAAAACATTTCTGAAATCAAATAAAATATAGACATAAATATTATTTTAAAAACTTAAACTAAACAGAAATGAAATAATCAAAATAAGTTGAGGCAGTAAAATGATTACTTGCAAATAAAAACAGTAAACTAAAATAACAATAAAAATGACTTTCTCTTATATAGTAACATTATAAATAAAAACTAAATATTAACCTGACAAAAGCACATAACATTAGCTAAACGGGTAACTACAATTAACATGAAAACTACAATTAAAAAAATAAAAGCTGATTGAAAATATTAATAAAACTACAATAAAACAAAACAAAACTATAATGTGTTGTACAGAACATTAGCACAAGTGAGTTACTACAATAAATATCTGCTTTAATACCTTAAATGATGAAATTAGGAGAGATCTCACAATTCTCACACACATTATTATCAGTGTGAATGATTTAAATGAGGGTCATATTTCATCCAATAGGAAACCAGACGGCTGTGTAAACTGCTGACATCAGAATTCAGATTTCATGAACAGAAAGTGTGAACGAAAGCAGTTTGTGTGTCTGCATGCAGATGCCGACACATCCCAGCTAACAGTTTTCTCCAAGTTATCCAAAACGTTCTTACAGTAACATTTATAACATTACCTATCACATCTTCTTCATATATTCTATATTCTTAACATTACTCTTAAGTTGTTAATGGAATGTTTTAAAAACATTACAGAATTTTAAAAAAATGTTTAAGTAACGTTACCAAGCAATAACATTAATACAACCTCTAAAAACCTGGACATTTTGTGTATTAAGTAATATTTATGTTTTTGTGGGGAAATATAAACGTTAGAGAAACATTCTTACAACCCAAATTTGTCAGCTGGGATGTTCTTTTGCAGTCAGTGTGTATTTACTTCATGTTGTCGCATGCAAACTGTGATGTTAAACAGGTTTATAGAGCAGCTCCTTCAGATCAGTCATCCTGAAAGTTTACCTGCTCTGTGACTGTCAAAACCTGTTAATACAACTTCAAACCTGTTAACCGATACGGGGGGATCTGATTTATCAACTGTTGAGATCTTGAGATTTCCTCAGATTTCTCTGTAAACAGCCTTCAGTTCCCGTGAATCTCAGATCTTGTCTCATGTGGGAAATGTACCTGAAGATGTGGGATCCTCACTGAAGTCATGGAGGTCCTCCGGTGGGTCGCCGTAGTACGAGTTAAACTTGTGGCTCGAGACGGCGGCAAGCACAGCACCCTGTCAACCACAAACACCGTGATGGCACATCTACCAGCCTCGTGTATTTTACCCAGTCAACATTTTTCATAAAATCGTGACAGCGGTGGTGAACGCTGGAAGAACGTTTCCACCAACACATCACTGAGGCATGAGATCTTCACCTTTACACACACTCCAGCCTCTGAGTCCGTCCAATCATCAAACAGCTGCTTTCAATATAACTGCAGAAAACATCCCTCACTTTCATGTGGTGAAGACGCTCATCTGACTAACCTGAAACACTCGCTGGAGTCACAGACTCGCTGATCTTTTCAATTTACACCTTAAGTTTCTTCTGATGACTGAGTACGAGTTTTAAAGAAACATTTTTACAACCATTAAAAGTCAATGAAACACTTTTACAGCCAAATACAAACATTTAAATTCACTGTATAAATATTTATTATTTCTCTCTGTCCAGTATCAGTTAACATTTTTACAAATGTTTATATTAGACTGTTCGTATTGGACTGAATTATAGTTTATAAGAACTGAATTTAAAATTGTCATATTAAAAATGATCTTTTGATCTAAAGGTTTATGTTTTAATCACTGTGTGTGTGTGTGTGTGTGTATGTATGTGTGTCTGTGGACTGTGTACGTTTTAGTGTCTGTCTGAGAACTGTGTGTGTGTGTGTTTATCTGTGGACTGTGTTTATATGTGTGTGCATCAGTGGATTGTGTGTGTGTGTGTGTGTGTGTGTGTTTATCTGTGGACTGTGTTTATATGTGTGTGCATCAGTGGATTGTGTGTGTGTGCTCTGATATGTTGAGGAACACACTGAATAAGTGTGAAATGTTTTATGTAATTACAGTAAATACCTTCAGCTTCCTCCGAGCATTAAACTTCCTCAGTTGTTCTACTGTCTCTGGCAGGTGTATCTTGTATGAGTAACGATCTCTCTCCTGTACAACACAAATCACACACACACTCAGGACACCAAACACATAAATCGCTTCAGTTTCAGAAACAGGAAGCAGTAACTGCAGGCCGATGGAATATTTCAACAGTGATCTCAAATTTCACTGAATCAGGCGAAAGCTTGTTCACTTTCAGTGCTGGAATTTCTTCTTTCATTCTGTGTGTGTGTGTGTGTGTGTGTGAGACTTGAGCTTAAAATTAAGATTAAAATAAAAAAACACAAATAAATAAATAAAAATAAGAATTGTACGGAACTGAATCAAACAGTCACAATGTCAACGTGAAAACATGCAGTAAGAGTGTTAAAATCAGTGTGTTAAATATGTGTTTGACTGGCTCATTTAATTTATGAACAGCCACATATTGGGGACCAATTTGTTGCCTGACAAATCTGAGTAAATGTCCTTTTGGGGACGTCCTCATTTGCAGAAACACTGAAAATACAGTAAACAACGTTTTTTTTAAATTTTAAAAATGGAGGAAGTTTTTGTTAGGGTGAGTTAGGTAATGTTAGATAGATAGTGTGTGTGAGTGTGTGTGTGTGTGTGAGAGAGAGACCTTGAGCCAGGGGTGGTTAAGGGCTTCATAGACAGTGATTCTCTCTGCAGGGTCCAGCATTAGCATCCGGCGCACCAGGTCTTTAGCACTCTCAGATATGTGACCCCACTGCCGCGGGTTCATCTGACAAACAGCCAACATCACACGTTATATATTTAAGATCTGCTCCAAACCCTTCTGAGAAGCCTACAGTCCACACATGCCCAAAATCTGCGTGTTTAAACAGTAAAACTGTTCCAGAGCTGATAGTATTAAACACACACACAGGACTATGATGTCTTAAAATGTTCCCTAGATAGACAGCACACTCTGTGTTCTCTGGTGTTAAGATTAGATGTGTTGAATTAAGATTTTTCACATATAAATATAATAGAAACAAATCTTAACTTGATTTTTATCTTGTGAAATTCTAACTTATCTCTAGTAAGGAAATCTTAAGCCTCTCCATCAGGTTTGTAATAAACTCTCAGGTTTGTTACCAAGCAACCAGCAACAGGCAAGTTAAACTAAAGATTATAAGCTGATGGAACGATATTTAATTTCTTGTGTGTTTTTAGGATCTCAAAATAAATAACTATTCACACATATATAATATGACTTTATTCTTATAATTCAGAGTTTATTCTCAAACTTTACCAATGTATTCTTGTAATAATTTTTTTTTATCAACCTGGTATTAAAATCAAACTCAGAACATCATCTGAGTCTACAAAAAGTCCTTTTACCATCAAACATTGCTGTTTTTTTTCCAAGGGTTAAAAAATAAAAGAAATGGTTATTTTTGTAAATGAAAGTTTAAAGTAAGTGGGACACCACTGGGGTTATCCTTAAGTTAATATAATATATTTTTCCTATCTGTAGTTAAGATGCTGCATTTAGGAAATGTCATTCTGTAGCTTTGGTACTAAATGATTAAAGATATTGCCATGGTTACCATACAAATAAGATTCTAAAGTTAGAATCACTCTCATGTTCTAAAGTTCCCCTTCATGAGGTTCTTATAAATCAAACAGTACCTTGTATTTCCCTTTAACAATGGCTTCAAATAAGCGCTCCTTAGTCCCATAAAAAGGCAAACAGCCGCTTAACAGGATGAAGAGAATGACCCCACAACCCCAAACATCAACTGGTTTCCCGTACGGTTCCCGCTTCACCACCTCTGGAGCCATGAAGTGAGGGGTCCCCACTCGACCTACAGACATCAGAGAGACAGACACGAGACAGAAAGTGACATACATGAGAAAGAAAAAGGCCCTGAACATTCAAAATTAATCAGAGCATTTGTCACACTGTCTCAGTTTCCTGTAAACATGCTTGTACACAGGGAACATTCTCAGAACGTTGGCTAACACTCTCTAAAAGTCCTTTTAAAGTTATCAAAAACATTATTGCAGTATTGTTAGTACGTCTTTTTTTACTTTATATATAACAAATATATATTTATATATTATAATATATACTTTATGTTTATAAATATCATATATATCAAAAATTGTATTGTTAAGCTATTAGTGGAGCATTTAAAACCATTACAGAAACATAAAATGTTTGGGTAATGTTTTTATAAAAGCAATAAAGATACAATGCCAAAAAAATGGATGTTTTGAAAGAACATTTGTAACGTTTTTGTTACTTAATAGAAATGTTATGGAAATGTTCTTACAGACTAAAATTGTTAGCTGGGTATGTGCAGTGAGGTAAAGACACACTAACCTCCAGCCACCAGTCCAGATTCTCCCAGTTGTATCGCAACCCCAAAACCTCCCAGTTTAACTGGAGCCGAGTTTTCTTTAGATGCCAGTAGCACACAGTGAGGCTGCAGAAACACACACACAGTTAACAGAGAATGTTCTTAGATTGTTGCCTAACGTTCTCTACAAGTTCTCTGAAAGTTATCAAAAACGTTCTTGCAGTAATGTTAACAGAACGTTTATGTTATATATCATACATATTAAAACATTATTCTTGAGCTGTTAGTGGAACCTTTTAAGAATATTTATATACACAATTTTATAAAGTTAAAAAAATGTTCTTAAAATCAAGCAATAACGTTAATACAATGTCTAAAAAATGGACGTTTGTTACTTTACAGAAATGTTAGGGAAACGTTCTTACAACCTAAAATTGCAAGCTGGACATGCACCTATCTGTGTATGTAATCTCTGAATAAAGACACACAGGATGAGATCAGACATGACAGAGCTGAACACACAACAGCATCAGATATCACACAGAGAGGATGTTCTTTGTTCTGCTCAAACATACACAGCACAGAGAAAAGCTTTAGAGGAACAATGTTAAAGTTGAGGTCGAGCTGTGTGCCACACTTAAGCCCACATCAGCTAAGTGTGTGAGGATACTGCGCTGCATTTAATGCGTGTGTTTCATGCATCAGCACTCGCATGTACTGCTCGGAGGTTTTAGCAATCACTCCTTTTCCTTTCACACTAACACTGTTTTAACCTTTACTAACTTCTCTGTTCTTGAGACTGAAATGCTTTGAGAGACACCCAGACACACATACAGAGAGAGAGAGAGAGAGAGAGAGAGAGAGAGCAAGAGAGAGAGAGAGAGAGAGAGAGAGCAAGAGAGAGAGAAAGAGAGGGTGGGTTCCTGGAAGACAACAGTGTGTGCATAGCTCACCGCAGCAAAGATCAAAATTTATTCGCATGCACGTATAACCCGACAGTTTTTATAAAGGACTCTGCAGCTTGAGAAGAAGCGTTGCAGGATTTAGCATGCTAAACTGTGAGTATAAATTCATGTGCATGTGTGTGACTTTACATGTGTTAAATACAGTGAAGGGTTAAACTGGGTCGTTCTGCGTCTGCAGAAGCAAATGCTAAAAAAAGCGATTAACTCGGACTTCCCACCAGGGTTGAGATAAACGTTACAGAGATAAACGTTAGAGATAAATGAACAAATTTAATTCTTCATGGTTACATGAAAACTGGCAACTTTCACATAAATTAAAGAGACAAAAACATTATTACTAAAGTAAAGCATTTTATATTGTTTTTAGCGTAACTCAAAATATGAAACATTTATTTAAAAAGTATGAAAAATATGAAAAAGCAATTAAAAAAGTATGAAAAATATGAAAAAGTTATTTAAAAAGCAATTGGCTTTTGTACCATTACTTGAGGAAGTAAGAAATCTTTTTTTGCTTTGAGGTTATGAGCGGTTTCACACAGTTACGACCCTTTTTAAATTCACGTATCACAAATTTTTTGTGTTAAAATTAAACTTTTAATCATAATAACATTTTTCACTATTTGATTTTGAGGTCTGTGCTAACATTTTTGTTTTTTTAATAGTTGCAAAAATAGTTGTTTTTGTAAAAATCCATTTTAAAAAGTCTAGCCTACTTTAAACTGAAGAAATAAAAAGTAAAAGGGTCAAATTAAAATGGACCTTAAAAATCCCTCTTATGTAGCATAATATTGTGAGAAATAAAGATGGATTAATAAACACAGCAGTTGTGATTAATGTACGATTCGCAATCCAGGGCACGTCTCAAATTGATCCTGTACACACAAGAATGAAAAAAGAAATATTTTCTGTTAAACACATGTACGTTCCAAGAATCTGGCACAGTCATTCCAGAGGTTTCCAACTTTTATAAATAATTTAACAATGTGAAATGATCCAGGAAAAAGGAATGGAAAATTGACAAGTATTGATGAGAGAGACGAGGCGTTTGAACCACCAACCAAAATGTGTATAATTCAGACTCTGGGACATTTGCCCAAACGAAATTTATGCTCCATCAAACTGGTATTTGGAAGAAGGAACATCTGTGAAGAGCCAAACGCTTTCTCCCGTTTCATTTTTATTGGGTTGAGACTGAATTTTCCCTTGTTGTTCATAACAGTTTAACTAAAATTTGTCTCACTTCCTGTCTTTATTCTCAGAGCTGAAGATTCGAGTGGAAAGAACTTCACCTCCATCACAGTCACTCTCCTACAAGCCACAACTAAACTGATAAAAAAGCAACAAGTTAATCACAATGGTCACCGCCTGGCCGATGACACACCTTACCAATCACACCAGCGTTCCAGCCATGACCATCAACCACTCATGTCCTCTGGAAGAGGAGAACCTGCGGGTTCCACTGGCCATCCTGTACTCCTTCATCTTCCTGTTTGGTCTGGCAGGAAACCTGCTCGCCCTGTGGGTCTTCTTCTTTCTCTACTCACGCAGAAACTCTGTGCACATCTTCCTCATCAACGTGGCCCTGGCTGACCTGGTGCTGGTGGCCTGCCTTCCGTTCAGAGTGCTCTACCACGCTCAGGGCAACCAATGGTGGCTGGGGCCACGGATGTGCAAAGTGGTGGGCAATCTCTTTTACATGAACATGTATGTCAGCATTACTCTCCTGGGTCTGATCAGCCTGGACCGCTATCTGAAGATCATAGGCGCGCGGGGGTCTCGGCGAGGCTGCAGTTTGCGCTGGCTAAGAGGAAGTCGCTGGAGCTTGGTGGCTTGTGGGCTGCTGTGGTCATGCTCTGTGGTAATGGTGGTGCCCATGATCGCCCTGGCGGAGGGCAATGAGGAAGCGGGAAAATGTTTCCAATACAAGCAAAGAAAGCAGGTTCGTGGCAAAGCCTACTTTAACTATTTCATGGTGGGTGTGTTTTGGTTGGTGTTTGTGGTATTGCTGGTCTCGTACGGGCGAATCGCCCAGCGACTGTTGCGAGCTTCCAAAGACAAACCTGACCTGCCCAACGCCATGCGTTACAGCCGCACGGCCAAGAAGTCCTTTGTGGTGCCAATTTTGTTCACCATCTGCTTTGTACCATATCACGCATTCAGGGGTTTCTACGTGAATTCCCAACTCAGTGATGTCACCTGTGAAACACGTCGACTTGCGGACCTCACAAACGAGGTCACGCTCCTCTTTTCCGCCCTCAACAGCTGCCTGGATCCTGTGATGTATTTCATGCTGTCTGGATCAGTGCGTAAGGCTACGATACAGGCCCTCTCACGATTCATCAGTTTGCGTCAGGACACCACAACCACCAACAGCTCCACCACAGAGTTCAGGAGGACTTCTGTGTCCCAGGCTTCTACTGCTGCAGTGCTGGCCACATCCAGAGGCAGTCTGGGATTTATCACCCCCCTCCGCTGTCATCCCAACCTTCTCAACACCAGCGGTGGGAGCAATTCATGTCCGCAAATAACTGGTCTAACAAACTGAGGAAACTTGGAATATGAAATTTCACAAAACCCCTTTCAAAAAACATATTTCATTGGCTGTTTTAACAGTGGAAAAGTCAACATGGGGTACAAAGACTTGCATCAAGAATAAATTGTGCCCCCTGGTGGTGGAAAAGATGTATAAAGGCAACTTCCATTGAAACAGACACGTTTTACAAAACGTGTTATTCTAAAACGCTGGTCAGTGACGGTTTGATCACACACACGTTAAGCATCACGCTATTGCAGCTTCAAACTTCAGTGTGTTCAGCAACACAACAGACATTACAGACTACAGACATGCTACAGACATTATTAAAACATTTCAATGTGATTAGAGACCCTGATTTCGTCATGTGACTGCAGCATTATTATAACATCTGTATTTCTGGTTCTGGACACCGATTGGTCAGTATCTTTTAGCAGAAGGACGGCACATGCAAAATAAAGTTTGAATGGCAATCAGTGTCCATAACATTTCCATTAAATAAAATCACTTTCTGAAAGCAATAACTCAGCTAACAGGGAATGTTCTCTCAACATTGTCTAATGTTCTCTAAAGTTATCTCTTTTAGTTATTAAAACATTCCTGCAGTAATGTTAGTACAACAATTTTAACATTATATATCATATATGTCAAAAATGCTGTTTCTATATTGGTAGTGCAATGTTTTAAATGTGAATTTTAAAAAACATTCTTATTACCAAGCAACAACGTTAATACAACGATTGAAAAAATTACTTTCAAAATAAAATTGTGAACGTTTTTCTTACTTAATGGAAACGTCAGGGAAACATTCTTAGAACTTAAAATTGTTAGCCGAGTATATAGTAGAGGTTTGGAAAGGTTTGAGGGTAAATGATGCTAACACTGCTAGTGGAATTCCCATACCTTGACGTCTCTGTGGATGACATTGTTGTCATGACAATAGCGCAGAGCTTCAAGTATCTGTCGCATGTAGTGACTGAAAAACATAAAGCAAACACAAGACGTTCAGATGGAGGTCAAATGTAAACCATCAGAAACAGATTGACTGAGTCTCACCTGGCCACAGCTTCACTGTAGACAAACCCGGCATCAGCCCTCTTCACTATCTCAAAACACAGATCTGCCCCATCCATACTGCACACACACACACACACACACAGTGACTGATCATTAGAACAGCTGGGTGCTATGATGGTTTATACAGCCAGACAAGATAACAGTAGATAATGTAGATAACATTATTATTATGATATTCAGTAACATTTGTTAATAACAATCTTATCTGGTTTGCATCCACCAAGTATCAAATACGAAGAAAAAATAATGAAACGTAAGAATCTTTCATTTGAAGTAACTAAAGGCATTAATGCATGATTGTTTTTTTCTATATTAAACAGAAATCAGAATATATCAGTACATGTGATACAATGATCCATTCATCTCTAATTAAAACACACACACACACACTTACAACTCAAAGACCATGTAGAGCATCCCATCAGAGCTGTAGGTCTCCAGCAGCTCAACGATATGAGGATGTTTCAGCATGTGACAGATACTGGCCTCTCGCTTCAGATCTGACGACACAGAACAATCAATAACACCCACCGTTAGCAAAGTCTTTAGTTTGCTAAGACTGAATGCACCTGTCAATCACTCACTCACTGACGTCACTGTTAACACACAAGCTGACACAAGAGGGCGCTGCATCTCTCTCTCTCTCTCTCTCTCTCTCTCTCTCTCTCTCACACACACACACACACACATTTAATCAAGGACTGTATTGGACTGTATTTACAGTAAAGGTTTGCTTCACTCATCTTGTTTCTTGATTTGTCTGACCTCTGAAATATGATTTATAAATAATCGTGAACTATAATAAGCAGTACCTTAAATAAAACATATTCAGGAAGTAAATGTTAGATACTCCTTCAAACAGTAATGAAGGAGAAAACTGGCATTTATTTATTTCAATATTATAGTATTTATAACATCACAGACTGCATTATTCTTTACACTGTATAGATCTCCTGGTTAGAGGCTTCTGTAAATATTTCATTTATACATAAAGAGTTGTAACGCTGTGAAAATTCAGCCGTGTGAGTCTGTGACCATTTACTCCACAACTGAGTGTAATCAGAACATCTGAACATCTGCAAAGCTGATTCAGACCACGCTTGATGATCTGATGATGAATGTTCAGTAGTTCATTAACACAGAATAAACGCATCAAACATGCCAGACAGTGAGAATGAAGTCACTCAACTTCATAAACACAGAGAGCTCATAAACACAGACACTGCAGTCCCAGCCATTCAGTATTGTGTCAAGTAGAAGTTGTCTGACACACACACACACACACACCTGCAGCTGAATAAATCTGTCTTTCTATCATAATTTTTTAAGACATAACACAATCGATGGTCTGTGGTCATCTACACACACACACATCTACACACACACTCGCTCACAGATGGCACATGAATGCAGCCAAGACACAAAGCAGTGGGGTGATCACACACACACACACACACCTACACCTTACACACAACAGCCTTTCCTCACTTATGTTTTAAATGTTACATACAGGAACCAGCTAAAAGGGAACATTCTTAGAACATTGTAACATAATGTTCTCTCAAAGTTGTCAAAATGTTCCTGCAGTAACATTAATGGAACTTTTTCATGTTATATATCATATTTATATGACATAGTTCATTTTTATCGCAGTAATGTCAAAACCACGTCTAATAAACCGTATGTTCCTAGATTGTTTAAAACAAAAATTTTTACTTAATGGAAACATCGGGAAAACGTTTTTACAGGCTAAGCTTGTTAGCTAGGAATGAGAGCAGTCTTTTTGTTTCATCACAGCTAGTCAGGAGAAAACTTGGATTAACACGGAGGAGCTTTTATCACCTGGTTAGAGTGTCAAGACAACAAATCACACACAGACTTCTGCTGTGCAGATCCACCTGTTTGTTTATCAAATAATGAGGCTGATTAGATAAAGAGTCTAGCGCTGTTAAACACAGACTCCATTTATATTCAGTGGAACCGTGTGTGTGTGTGTGTACCTTCTGTGCTCAGTCCAGGGCTGGAGGTGAAACTGGCCACATCTACGATCTTGACAGCGAACTGTTGTCCAGTGTCTCTGTTGATGCATCGACGTACCACACTGAACGGACCCCTATAAACAAACACACACACACATTTTGTCAACGGGCTTTTGAACACATTCATAAGATCCTGTGTCAGATCTTCAGATGATCAGACGTTTACTAGCCGTCCAAATGTGGACATTTCATAGACTTGTATTGTTTTAAACACTGTTAAATATACTTTATCTCACACCCAAACATGTGCATGACATCAGTTTAAAAGAAAAACATGATTTGGCCGATTTATGAGGCTTTTTATCTGAGGAGGACGAGTATAATAACCCCATACGTTGGTTGTTATGATATTTCACTAGTTAGTGAGGACATTTGGCCCTCGCAAGTATGTCTAAACCTGCACACTCTCACAGCTCAATGAGTTTTGGAACAGAGTTCAGTGTGTCTGTGTGAAACAGATGGAGTCTCTATGACTGCAGATTTCAGCTTATTTCCATCAGACTGCGTCACTGCATTAACACAATGACCTGAGCAGGTGTGTGTGTGTGTGTGTGTTTGTGTGCTTTTGTTTGTGTATTCTGTGTGTGTGTTTGTGTGTGTGTGCATTCTGTTAGTGAATGAGTGTGGGTATTCTGTGTGTGTGTGTGTGTGTGTGTGTGTGTTTTTCTGGGTTCTTCAGTCTTAAACACAAACACCCCTGACAGCTCTGTGACATCACATGTCCCTTTATTACCTGCTGTGTTGCTCATTTACAATGTCTGTGTGTGTCTTTTATAGTTCTGCGTCTCTTTCCTTTAATTTGCAGGCATGCGGTTGTGGCTTCCCCAGAATAACTGTGTGTGTGTGTGTGTGTGTGTGTGTGTGTGTTTGAGGGCCGGAGGTATCACTCCCATGCCAAGTCTAGAACACCCCTGCTATTTCAACACCATACACACACACACACACACACAGACACACACACAGACACACACACACACACACACACAGACACGTGTCACAAAGTCAAGTCTAAATCATTCACAATCACAACATCTGAATGATTCTGGGAAAGCAGCAGTTACTGTATTTACAGTATGAAGACAAACACAACTGTAACAGAATCTATTATCTGCAAAATTCTATTCAAATTAAATTATTTCTATAGTGATTTTTTTGCAAAGCTGTTTTACAAAAAAAATGTCTTTTATTACAAAAAGTGACAGATATAAAAATAGAAAAAACGGTATAGAAATAAGCTATACAGAAACTAATGTTTAAGGACCAAAACAGTACATTTACAAAATACTTGTATATATTTTGATGTTGTTTTATTTTAGTTCATTTTTTTGTTTGGTTCTTGGTTCTCGTACTTCATCAGGACCTTCACGAGGAGATGTTCTAAAAAAGGAGGAAGTCTCAGTGTTTCTCATGAGAAAATTCAAGAATCCTTCACATCTTCTACATCTCACCTCATCCTAGAAGATCCCATCAAACATCTTTTGATTTTTCATTAATAATTCCTTTACCTGTTGTCTTCTCTCTGTAAGCTCTTCATCTCCTGTAAATAAACACTGACCTCTGGAAACATGTCCAGGTCCGTTCTGAAAAGAACCGGGTGATCCTAATGTGTGACCCACTCCACACAGACACAAAACCAAATCACACCCACTGCAGCTACAATTATATGTTGTGTCACATCACAGGAATGTTGAGAAAACCATAAAGACTGATGAAAATAAAACACTGGCTTAAAAGTATATAAAGAAAATGCTGATTTTTTTT
>JAZGTK010006286.1:0-19683 GCA_036877625.1 Ambastaia sidthimunki
CTCATATAGAGACAGAGAGACAGCAGACGAGAGCGGCTCATATAGAGACAGAGAGACAGCAGACGAGAGCGGCTCATATAGAGACAGAGAGACAGCAGACGAGAGCGGCTCATATAGAGATAGAGAGACAGCAGACGAGAGCGGCTCATATAGAGACAGAGAGACAGCAGTCAGGAAATACAGGAAATGGCTGTATGGGGGTTGTGCTGAAGTGATGGTGGACAAAGAACAGAAAGAGGGAGAAAAATAAATCTTCTACACAGTAGGGCTCGGCAATATAGTTTAAAGAAAACTGAATGAAGCAGTAAATCAGAGTTTTGAAATGATTTATTTAAATGGTCAGTTTGAACAGAAATGAATCAAACTCACAAACTTGGAATGCTGGAATAACTATTAGAATGTTTACGTCCTAATTCCTAACTTTAGGAATTTAAGGAATATAATTTTATTAGGAATATAATAGACAAAAGAAATGTGTTAGAATCATTACTGTGTTTACAGTATACTGCGTTACAATGTATTGTGAATAAATAAATTAACATGGAATATACGGTTTATTGTCCAGCCCTGCTTTATAGATATATGTAAATATAGATATGCTAATGAAATATACTTCATATATACACATACTAAAGTCATTTATTTTTTTGTCCATTTCCTCCTTTAGGAAATCCATTCAGGAAGTGATACATTTCCTTAAAGAGGGCCTGGGTCAAGGGTAATAATGTAATCCCCTCGAAATGTTATTGTTTCAATGTTTATTCAGATTTTATCTCATTTCACCCTGACTGCTCCGGACGGCACCTACAGGTTATCCAACAATCTACTGTGATGAATTATGGCCAGTCAGTCTTAATAGATTCTCATCTGAATATGCCACACATCAGTTTTCTAGCTCCAAAAAATACTCAAAGGTGTCTTGTGGCTATTGAAATATTTTGACAGTCGCAGTAAATCTGCTGACCGCATCCCTTGTGGGGTTTCAAGAAAAATACAAAATCAATTGAATTACCCTGGAAGCTTCAAAGTCAAACGCTGTAAAAACCGCAGTGGGAGTCGAAAGGCCGGCGTGTTTCTCCCAAAGCGTCTGACCCCAATGAGAGTTCATGTTGTATTTAAGTCATATTAATGTCCAGAGGCGTGACCTTTGCACCTGTGGCCCTCAAGAGCAGAGGCGATGGATAGTGTATCTTCACACACACCTGCAGTTAGAACTGGAGAATGAAGACTGTGGATCACATGTCTGTCTGGCTGTGTGGCAGTAAATTAAAATGAGGAGCAATTTCCTGAGCTCCAATTAGCAGAAAATTGGGCCTGTCTGTTTGCAGCATTTCCTGTGAGCACGGTTGAGACGTGTGTGTGTGTATTTGTGTGCATGTGTGTGTAAGTGCGCCAGGGGTAGGTGAAGAACTGATGAAAGAGGAAAAAAAATTGCCCAAAATATTGCAGAAACGGTTAGATGCTGGATTTAAAATAAGTTTTTAAACATTATTTCCTGTGTTTGTACACTGCGCATTTGATTGGACAAAAATCGGGGTAGTGCAAGATGAGTCATCAATATTTTGCTCAGTTTTCCAGGAAGTGAAAGACAGCACGTTTTCATTGCATGTTTTGCCAACTAGCATGTTGCTTCATAATTAAGGCAATTTTTATCTTTATTTTTTAAGAGCAAAAAAGTGAATGTTTGGGATTGATGCATGAGAAAGGTTCCTTAAACTCTTGTCAGCTTGTTTTGTTTAATTGGTGAAGTGATGTTAAAGTGATGTTAAAGGAATCTTCAGTATAGGATGTAATCTTCAGTATAATGGATAGCTGTTGTGTTGGCTGCTGCAGTATTATGGGTAATGAGCTACTCGTGCAGTTTGGTCTCGTATCAGTGTGGAGCAGGACAAATGGCACATCAATGACATTGACAGGTCGGCTAATACAGGCTTCAGGGTTTAGGTCAATGTCGAGCTGGTTCTTATCGACGTGTGATCCTGGATTTAATGGAACGATTGAAGCGTTGCAGTTCAGTCATGTTAAGGTCGAATGCGCAGAGAGACGTGATGTGAGATTAACAGGACAATTTTCTTGCCATTTTTCTGTGTCAACAAAAAGGAAACGTTATAAGATCATAATATCATCACAGTCAAATATTTAATCTCCCATCAGAGAAAATATTTATTTATAGATACAGGAAGTGGAGAGAACATGAGAATAGGGTGGAATGGAATGTTGCAAGCTTTATTCAAACTCATGACATCCACATAAGCACCATGCCCAGCTAACAGGGAACATTCTAAGAACGTTGGCTAACATTCCCTTAAAGTTCTGTCAAATGTATCAAAAACATTTTTTGAGTGACGTTAGTAGGACTTTTTTGACACTATATATATCACATAAAAACTTAAGTTGTTGGTGAAATGTTTTAAAAATGTTACAGAATGAAAGTTTGAATAACATCTTATAAGCAACAACAGTAACATATAACATCTAAAAAACTAGATGTTTTGAACACCTCTAAAACTTTAAAAATAACATTTTTGTTACTAACAGAAACGTTAGGTAAACATTTTTACAACATAAAATTGTAAGCTGTGATGGCTTAGTGTTTACATGCTCCATGGCTCCAACATCAAATGTGTCTGTGTTCTCAACAACCTCCATTTTATTATTGATCTAGTTAAAAGGCTTTTGCTAACAACATGTTTTAGTTTGTGTTGCAGGTTAGTTGAATGAGTGTTAATGCTGATCTTGGGGTGGGGGGTGTTTGTGTGATGCTTTGTCAATATATCATCAGTGCTTTGATTGACAAATGCTGTGATTGGTTCATCTGGATATCAGCCACTGCTGTCATCACTCCATTATCTTCTCCATCACACACCCTGATAAGAAGCAACCGGTCCACATACAGCTCCTGTTTGTCTTTATTCTTCTCTTACTGTGTATCTTCCTGTCTGAGTTTCACAAGCTCTTTGACTTTTTTTTACTTTTTTAATAGTGTTAGAAATAAAGGTTCCTAAAAGTTCCTTGTTGGGCTTTGTGTTTTCCTAAATAACCTTTTAAAAACCTTTTAAAAACACAAAAGGTTCTTCATAGTAACACAAAGGTTCTACAGACTATATAAAGAATAGTTCTTTTAAGAACCTTGGACCCTTATTTTTACATTTACTAAGAATTTACTAGGCAGAAATATTTTTAAGCATGTCTTTTGCACTATTTTTATATATAAAAAAAGATCGTCTGTTATTTATTAGTTTATTTTTGCACATTAGTGACAAACAGCACCTGTTCTTGTTGTCTCAAATGCAAAGGCCTTTGTGATGTTGTTTCTCGTAATTTTTATTTGGTGTCTTACATGAGAAATCTTCCACATGTGTCACCACATGGAGCTCTGGAGAAGTTCTTTGAAGAAATGCGAGTCGCAACAGATGTTTGTTTTAATAGCTGCTTATGTCTTTCATTTGGCTCGTACAAATCACTTACATCATTGAGAGTCTTCGTGTTGTTCTTGCAGTTCGATATAAATCAAGTAATATGTTGCAATGCCTAATAAAATGACCAGCCAGCTGGCAAGCAACAATATACCCAGCTAGCAATTATAGGTTGTGAGAACGTTTCCGTAACGTTTCCATTAAGTATTGATAAAATATTTTTTAAAAGTTTTTTGGAAGTTCTAGGAATGTTCAAAATGTCCATTTTTATTAAGGTTTTTACTTAATTATATGAATATTACTTCAACGTTTTCTGTATATTAAATTCTGTATGTTTTATGTATTTAAAACGTTCCACTAACAACTTGAGAATAACGCTTTTAAAAAAATGTCATATATAACTTAAAAAATTTCTACTGTTACAGCAAGAATGTTTTTTGATAACTTTGAGAGAACATTTAGAGAACGTTAAGAGCATTTGCTGCATGCTGAGTGTTAATCGAGTGGTAATTGTGGTAACTTGTGTTTACCTGTATAACTTAGTATCTCCTCCTCCTATTTATTTTCCTTCCTCTGTCCCGAATCCTTCTTTATCCTCCCTCTGATATGCTGATAAGCCTCGGCTTGTGCAAACGTTGGGCCTTTCAACCATCTTTCTTTGGCTGCCATTGGCCCTGTGTGTTGTGATTTGCCCCAGGCACAGCAAACACGACACTCTGACCCCCGCTCTCCTGCCTGCGTCCATTAGGAGACTTTGTGTTAAACTGGTGACCCCTGTTCAAACACAGTCAAAGGGCTTCGGGGAGAATGCGGTTTCAATGCGACTGCTCATCTAGCTGAAACGGTGAAAAATTGCCTGCTGGGAGCGTTCACACCTGTGCCGTTCGGACACCGGGTTGGTGTGTAACAAAAGTCTTCTTTTGGCTCTCGGGACATTTTTAAGCAAGGTGTGCAAATGGGAAAAATTCCCAGAAGTCATTCGTAAAATTAAATTCTACAAATCCACGTCTTTGTTTATTGTACATTTTGGCGAATTTGGTTACATTCTCAATTACCAATGACAGTTTACTAGTGTCTGCTTCATTTAAGAAATTATCGGTTTAAAATTAATTCTGCAGAGTTTTCTAGATTTTCCCTTAAATTCAGCACAAAAAAATGCAAAAAATCCAATTGGCCCTTCATGGAAAGAATAAAGAACAAACTGAGCTGAGCTGTAAAAACTACAAAGCCTTTGCGTCTGATGTTTTGGACTCTCGGCTACATCAGACGGGCTGGTCGGTCCTGTTCATGACCTGTTAATGATGCCCCTCTGTCTGTG
Organism: Ambastaia sidthimunki; assembly: GCA_036877625.1. Taxonomy (NCBI): domain Eukaryota; kingdom Metazoa; phylum Chordata; class Actinopteri; order Cypriniformes; family Botiidae; genus Ambastaia; species Ambastaia sidthimunki. Next base: position 4,735 of record JAZGTK010006286.1, read on the forward strand.
GTGACTTGGCATCAGTTTTATTGGCTGTGTGATTCATGAGAAGGTCAATTGATCCTCCAGTAGATTCCATCCACACAACCAGCCTTTGTTAACCTTGGACTCAAGCCTCTGGGAAAGATGGGGTTTGGGGGGCTGTGTTGGCTGCTGTAGGGGTGGTGGGTTTTGGAGGGTGGAGGGACAGGCTGGAGCCGCAGTCCCGGGACCCCCATGTGTGGGGCTGAGAGTGATGTATGACTTGCCCTCCGCAAGGCTGCAGAGCAACTTCAAAGAACAATAGTGTGTTTATGTGAGCGTAGCTTTTATTAATGTCATTCCATCCATCCGAGGCTCTTCGTCTTCTCCTCGACCACATGAGCTTCCTTCACTAACTCACACACACATGTATTCTTCATGCAAACACGTACTTGTGTGTGTGTGTGTGTGTGTGTGTGAGTGAAGGAAACCAGGTTAAGTTGAATGTCAGACCAGACTTCATTTCTAAAGCCATTTCCAAAAGAATACAAGTGTTAATTGATTTATTGTTGCTTCTGTTGACTTCATAGGTGTTGTATTTGACATTTCACAGACCAGGCTAATAGGAAAATTGTTGTTTAGAATTATTGCAAATTTAGGGTTAACCTCGTAAATGCAGCAGGCAGGGAAATACACTCAGCTGAGATAACATCAGAAGATCTGGAAAAAAACTCCATGTTTAGTCTGCAGTACTAGGCGAAAAAATAATAATAAAATAATACAGATCTCAGAAAGATGTCAAGTTAGTGTGTAATTCCAGTTTGAGATTCAAATAAGCATGTTAACAACTTGGATGCAGTTTAAAGGAACCTGTGAAACTTTTAAGATGTGGTGTGAATTGGGGGCATGTTTGGAATTGGGGGGCTGCGCTTCTCGGTGGGTGATCTCTCCACAGCCAGAACCTGCACCTCTGAGGTTAACAGCTACACATCATTAGCTGCACCACACTGGAACTTTGCTATTGCTGTCACGGTGCAGGAAGCCGGTCTTTTGGAACCTCCAAATCTTGGAACAGTAGCCAAGAGAGAGAGACAGAGAGAGCGAGAGAGAGAGAGAGAGACAGGGAAAGAGAGAGAGAGAGACAGGGAAAGAGAGAGAGAGAGACAGGGAAAGAGAGAGAGAGAGACAGGGAAAGAGAGCAAGAAGAAAGAAGAGAGACAGGGAAAGGGACAGAGAGAGAGAAAGAGAGAGACAGGGAAATAGACAGAGAGTGAGTTTGTTGATGGTATATTAGGAGTAAAATAGGGGCAAAAGCAATAGATTATAAAGAAGTTCAGGAGGCAGAGCGACATGCATTGTAGTCAAAGAAAAATGGAATTGACTTGAAGTGAGTTAAGCCAGTAAAAATGGGAAAATTGTGGAGGTGTGGGGGGGAGTGAAAGAAATACAGGGAAAAAATGTGGAGTGGCCCAGGCTGAAACAGCAGAAGGTGCCAGGAGAGAAAGAATGAGATTTAAAGGGCAGAGAAGTGGAAAATGTGATGACACACCTGGAAGAACTCAGACACTCATTCAACTGCAGGTCACAGAAACCGATTACACAGTACACACACTCCGATTACACAATACACACATTCCGATTACACAATACACAGAATTCACACACCATACTTCATCCACTCACACAGACACAAGGGCTGCGGATACACACAAAATGTTAAGATGGGCTGAAATATTCAAGCATGTTACCCTGATGGAGTGTCACATGACTGTATGACAGTTTTACACACATTATGGCCTCAGGAAAGAAGGTTAGTACAGGCAAACACATTAGAGTGATTGAAAGGGAGGGTGGGGGGGCGTGCGACATTTCTAAACACATTATGGAGGAAGAAAAGACAGTGTGCTTAAACACTCAGCGATGATGGAGGAGAGAGAGAGGAAGGTCAAGAGAGATTCTGTTTTACATCAGCGAGTTAGCGTGCTAGCAGGACTCTCCAGCGCAGGCAGGTTTTGACACAGCCTCACCTTGTGCAAACAAACAAGTTCTGCACAGTTGATCGCTGTGTCTTTTAACTCGAGTGTTGGGGGATAAGCGATAATGGTGTCTCTCTGTGCAAAGCAAAAAACTACTTGAATGAGACTGTGCTTGCCAGCTTTGACTGTTTTTGCACTTTGTGTAGATACAATGGTAAAAAAAAATCTAACATCTAACGTTCTTGGTAGCACACAAACTGCCAAAAAGCTGAGTTTGAATGCATCAAAAACTTTGAATGCATAGTTTATTGTTATGTCCTCATCATTTATATCTTAATAAACTGACTGAACACAATTTTGAAAACAAAAAACAAAGGTGTTCTGTCTGTAAACAGATGTTTCGGTCTGTAACAAGAAATTTTAAGCAAAACTGTTTTTGGGAACATTACTATAGTTTAAAATGAAGTTCTAGTTTTTTCCTGTGCCCTCAGTATCATTTTCCTTCCTGCTTGTCTAAATATCTATTTAACTAACAAACGTTTCCTAATGACCTCATTTTGCAGGAAGTGACATCATTGTTGGTGGGACAACAACAACATTGACATCAGAACTTTTCAGCACCGAATTGTTTTTAATTGTTTGATATATTCTTTATTAAATGTGTAATTTGTAATTATTTAATCAATATTTAACTTCTTCAAGTTATTCCAGTCCTGATGTTTTTATTGCCATTGTGTCAGTGATTAAGTACTGCGTAACAGAAGTGACCCTGATAGTTTGTAACAGAAGGACTTAAAGGCACGCAGATAAAGTCTGGGATATAATAAAAGCATGAAAAATGGGATTTGACCCGCGGCAACCCTTGAGTGGATATTTTCTATTACAGGTTGACTTTAGATGGTTAATTAAGTCCTTAGCTTGACAGGTTGTCAGACTCGTCCAAGCCTCTTATTGGAGGCTTAGCGCCACAGGGCTGCAGTGACGCAGTACTGAACCCAGACGGATTGGGTGCATCTGGGACTGGATTAGCAGAAGGGTCGGGGGCTTGGAGCTGGTCTTTTCTGTAGGGCCCTGGAGTGTTTTGCCTGCACGGCTTGAGTTAATCTCCTACCCTCAAAACCACCTCACAACAAGACCCCCCACCCTCCGACCCACCCGAGCTTACATTTGGATTTCACAGTGGGCAACCTGAATATTGGAGATTATTATGTATGTAATTATTGGGATGTTGGTAACAGGTTTGCTAGATGATAAATTATCTTTAATATAGTTACCTACTTGTAGCTGGTAGCTTGTTTTTAGAGGGGCAAGTTTTCTGTTTTTGAACCACTTAAAATTGTGAGTTGCTTGTAGTCTGAAAGCCACAGTTTTAAGTAATCTTCCCCAACGCTGAAGGTTTATTTGCCTATTGCGTGACTCATCAATCATGCAGACTTTTTTCCACCCAAGCCATATCTTTCTTCTCCCTGATTACTATTAATTCAATGTGTTGCTACACGCACCAATTGCAGCATTTTTAACCCGAGCTTGTTTTGTGGTCTGTGTTTTCAATCAAATGAGTCAGAGCCCTTGATCTTCTGTGTCAGTTTGCCATAGAGAGATATTGACTTAGGGTGGTCTCCTTAAACAGAGATTCAGACAGGTGTGTGTTGCGTGAACTATAGATGCGTTTTTTGTTGCGCTGCGGTTTATTGGCATTATTTGCGATCGCATGCCGACAGCTGTATACATGGTCTGTACGTTGCACGGCTGTCTGTACGACGTATTCGCCTGACTAATGTTGTTTCAGTGCAAATCTCGTATGTATAATGCAAAGCCACGCTAATCGTGAAGGAATTAGCGGAAAAGGTGAATCTTGTCTTTAGCGTGAGCAACGTTTACAAAAACGTTTTCTTTGGGCGGCTAAATCCTATTTAAAGGATTAGAGCTAAAAGGCAATAAATGCAATAGTCTGTCTGTGTTTTTCCAAATCTGACTGTTCAAGTCGTAACTCGAGAGACACAACAGATCTGTATTTTTTTGTAATGAAAGATCTACGAGAGGAAACTGTTGCTCACAAATGCGTCGTAGAGTTAGTAGATGTGTTTCTTGAGAGTTTAGCATTTAGTAAGTTACACGGCCATTCTTTAAATGATACTTTTATAGTCATTTTTAACCTTTTTTGGTTAAAAATAAACAAAAATAATTAGTTATTGAACAAGTACACAAGTACATACCCCAAAGTTTATAATAATTATTAAAATTTGCACTGTCAGGTTCATTTTCTCTGGAAGTTTGGCTTGATTTGACTTTAACATGCATAAAGAAAAGTATGTAAAATAACCTGCAATTTTATGTTTCAAACAGAGATGGCGAGAGAGAGGCAGAAGTTACAGATTGCAGCTTTAAAATGCCTCCAACCCAGGCATGGAATCCAATATAAGAGGTTTATAACAGTAATGAATAAGCCACCAAATGATGTCACCAAACATCTGGGAGTCGAATGACAGGTTCCCATAAAATGTGTCCTCAAAAGTGTATCCTTACTCAAAACTAACAATGCTAACATTAATTCTGTCCTCTCAATATAGCAACAGTGAACCAGGGGCTAATCTCTCTCAGAAACACTGGTGGCCCAACAGATAAGTGCACAAAAACATCAGAGGATGGACAATATGGGAGAGGAGACCTGTCACACAACCCAGAGGCGACCCAGACACAAACACAAAGCTGCTACTGTATATGGACAGACTGCTGTTTGGTTTCGTTGCCTTAGGACTCTGCTAGTTCTAAACAAGAGTTGTGTTTTGTCACTTTCTGGTGTCGTGCTTGAAGGTACAATAGGAGGTAATGAATGAAAGGTTGGCCCGGATGACTTGATGAATGCCGAACGCTTTTTGAAAGCAAAGTGGTGGTGTGATATTTAGACTAATGGACAGGAGACCTGTGGTATGCACTGATCTGGGTGCAGTCTGCGCGACGCAATGCTAACCGCACCGTTCATTGATGTGGCTTTCCCGCCACCAGCCCCCATGTCTAACTTTACAAGTCGTATCTTAGTGACGCTCTTCCAAAAAAGTCACATATTATACAGCGCTATCAGCTTTTGTAATGGTGGCTAACAGCTATGAGTGGATGGTGTTGTTAAACAAAGTAAAATAAATTTTTTCCTGTGGAAATGTTTAATATATATATGTGTGTTAATGTATTAGAGTGTTTTACAATGCAAAACTTTTAATGCAAGAGGTAAAAATCTTGCTAAAACCCGTTTTTAATAAATGCATGAGATAAAAACATTGCTAAAACATTTTAATACATTTACAAATTTAATGCAAAAGCTACAGAACTGAAAACTATTATTGACTTTGAAATTGCTAATTCAGCTCCCCGTCCTGCTAGTATTATCACTTTATCATGTACAGCTATTATCACTGCTTTATATATAGCATAGATATAAAAGCATAGAGTGTGTGTATGTGGACGTAATGAGGTATAATTCATAGTCATTAGCTGATCCTTTAGCTATGTTCCCACCAGCAGGACAAGGGCTTGTTTTCAGAGAAGTGCATCAGTTCTCTGAAGTCTGGCTGATCTGGGAGATGGTGATATTGTCTGAAAAGGAATGAATGAGTCTGATCTTCTGCCAGGGAATTTCAACAGTGGCTACATCCAGTGGAGCTCGGAACAGCCAAGAACTATTTCAAAAGTGTGTTGAATACCTGTTAAAAAAATTCCAGACTCTCAGTTAAGAAGCTTGAAAAATTAGGTCACAATTATGAATATTATAAATGCGGTTTTACGCATTTGGCAGCCGGTCATCAACGCAGCACTCATGCAGTTGCCGTATCAGCGTGTATAATAATATCTCAATGAGACATCAGTTCTCAAGCTATGAGACAAGCCTTCATTTCATGCGCCAAAAGTTATTGTCAGAAACACTGATGTCGGAGTTGAATGGGGGCCTATTTGCTACAGCAACCACAGAATGCAAGAAATCCCAGATGGATAGCGTGTCATAATGGAATGACGAGCAAAAAAAGGCTTATTTATGTACAAAGGCTGCAGACCCACTGAAACACATTCCAGGGATGGAACACATCTCATTTCAATTAAGAAACTCGGAGAACTAAAGAATTCCCACAGCGTAAATCAATTCTGTTCTCATTTCATTCACATTTGAGAGTATTTAAGAGTTGTTGGTGAACAGATCCAAGAATTTCTACGAGTTATTTTAAACGAAAGATATTTATAAAGGGTTACAAAACAGCAGTGTTTTTTAATTTGTGTCCACAAAAAAGTGTCTTGCATTTCATAACGCTGTTTTTATTTTAAAAATGAAAATTCTTCCCTCGCTTACTTCCATCATAATGACTTTTTTGCTTCTGAGGACACAGAAGAAGATATTTTGAAGTACCTTGGTAACCAAACAACAGTGGCACACATTGACTTTCATTGTACGGACACAAAACAGCTGAGACATTTCTCAAAATATCTTCTTTTGTGTTCCACAGAAGAAATAAGTCACAGATTTGGAATGACATGAGGGTGAAGAAATGATGGAAATGTTTTCATTTTTGGGTGAGCTATTCCTTTAACTGTGGAAAGATTGCACAATTTGACAAGTTGTTTGAAATATCATCAGATGTTTTTTGTGAGTCACACACACACGTTTGCTGAATTTGTTCTGCCCGTGACGATCAATAAAGAGCTCGTCTTGTCTTTGTTTAATTGGCCACACAGAATATTCAAGTAGATGTTTAGCTTTAAAAGTCACTTTATTGAGAAGACATGCAGGCAGCTGTCAGTTAAATTTGATTTACAATCAGACCGAACGACCCCATAATCGATGCCTCATTTTTAAAGATTGTTTTTCCGCAGGGGACCAAGAAATGAGAACGGGACCGCGGTGTTGCGGTCGGACGCGAGCCAGCATTTCATTTGCATGCAGAAACGTCCCTTCATTATCTTAAATGGCAACTGAACAATTTGTCTTGCACTCCATTATTTTTCAAATAGCTCTCGACTTGCTTTATTCAGTAATGTGTACGTAACCCAATTGTGGGCACCGTTTAACAAAAGCGTGTGTGCGTTCCAAAAGCGCCTCCCGCATTACATTTGAAGATTTCCTCTGGGTAAAAGGAAACGTGTCCATTAGTTTGTTCCAACTGTGGTGTGATACACAGGTGAAAACTCTCACAAAGTGCCAATCCTAAAAATGATTCAAGAAACATCTCAACAAAAATGAGAATTCTGCCTTTATTTACTCACCCTCATGTCATTACAAACCAGCATGCCTTTATTTTTTGCAGGAAACCCAACATAGCTTGAGAGGCATAGTCACTGTGAGCTGTCATTGTATTTTCAGAGCTGTGTAACGTTTCAAAACGTTTGTGTTTTATAAATATAACAGGATACGGGTTTGGAATGACATGAGGGTGAGTAAAGGATGGAATGTACATTTTTGGGTGAATTTAACATTCTTTTGGGATTGACAGTCTGTAATAGTTTTCACGTGTGTATTGTAATTTTTGTAATGTTTTTGTTACCATAACATACATAAGCCCACATTAAACACATATTTGTCGTTTTGGTTTTACCAGCCTCTCTCTCAACAATCTGAACCAGTAATGGTTGTAAGAACGTTTCTCTAACATTTCCATTAGTATTGACACATTGTTTTTTTGAAAGTTCTAGGAATGTTTAAAACATCCAGTTGTTTTTAGACGTTGTATTAATGTTAATGCTTGGTTATAAGAACATAATTTAAACATTTTGTTATGTTTTTAAAATATTCCACTAACCGTTTGAGAATAAGATTGTTGAATTATGAAACTTAACATTAAAAAAATTCTACTAATGTCACTGCAAGAACATTTTTGATAACTTTAGGAGAACTTTTAGAGAACGTTCTGAGAATGTTCCCTGTTAGCTGGAATACTGCCCTGTTGGATGAATAAGATTGTTAATTAATTAAACACCAAACGAATGATGCATTATTTTCTGAAATGTTTTTTTGTAGATATTTCAAGATTCTCATGTTTGCTGTGAGAGACAGGAAATGCTCCTGACTGAAGTTGTCAGTGCATTACTGTCATCAAAACAACAAATGTTTTCTCATGCCCACAGCTGGGTCTCATACAGCCGAACACCCTGTGAGTCATCACGACGCCACCTCACATTAACACTCGTTCACGGGAAACACAATGTCCAGGAAAACCACCAAAAGTACCTACACTAAATAACATCCGGTGGTTTGTGCAATCAGCCACCCTCACACTCCACCTGTCGGGCCATCGATTTAAAGAGACAGGTACCCCATATTTTGTCATCAGTTGCTTTTTTTCTGTGCACTACAGGAAGTCTTTGAAGAGTGGCTGTAGTCTATATAATGAAAGCGGATGGGGACTGAGAGTTGTCAAGGATAAAAACACCACACAAACCATGAAAGTAGCCCATACTATACTTTAAGACTTCTGTAGCTGTATGAGAGCTTGTTTTTGAGAATTAGACTAAAGTTTTAGTTGGTATTCATTGAAAATACTGTAGGACAGCCATAGTCACTAACATCACAATTAGCTCCATTTGTTTTCAATGGAAAAAGGCTATATGAGTTTTGAAAGACACAAGGTTGAGTAAATGATTATAGAACTTTTAACTTTTTGGTGAACTACTCCATCAATGCATGACGTAAGCAGTGGGCGTAAACTTCTCACAAGGTTCTGAAGTCAAAGGCTGAGTCATTATAATGCTCGCTTGAGCAGAAAAGCTGTGTTAAGAGAAATCAAATTAAGTGTTACATGAAAAACAACCCTTATAAATGGATTTATCCACAGTTCGTCAGGTTTCAGAGCCCCATTCGAAAGAGGATTACAGCTGCTGGTCGATATGTCTCCCTCTCTCCCTCTTTTTTCTGTTTTACTCTGATATTTCTTGGCAACGCTTCAGTGCCATATTAAATTCGACTCCTCTGCTTGGCCGTAACGCGAGTGCCGGTGGTTAGTTTTTATTCGTTTCACAAGCGTGTAAATGTTTAATAGAGATGCAGGCCGGACGATGATGCATTTGTGACAGTTTTTCCAAGCTGAGGAGCTCATTGCTTGACAACAGGGATATATAAATCGAGAGCAGAGATTCATGACACGCAGGTCAGATTTATATAAGCCTGTGGTGCGTCCTTCATTTCTTAACAAAAACACAAAAAGTGTGACTTGATGTGGCTTTTCTGCAGGGCTGGGACTGAATTCCTCAATGTGAGGCTTTAACCTTGGCACAAACTGAATTGGCCGTTGACCAGGAGGATCTGGCAACGTCAACAGCGTTGTAAAAAATCGCTCTTTGAAAAGGGGCTTAAAGACTTGATGAATTTACGCTAACTTTACAGTTCGGTGCTTTTTGATTCTCTGTATAGGTGCACCCGGTAACTTTTTCCTCCTTGAATAAATTTTACAACATGAAATATATATCCAGCTATTTTGAACGTTTTGGGAACGTTTAAAATGTCCTTTTTAAAATGTTGTATTAATGTTACTGCTTGTTTCTATAGTTTCATTTTGTAGCATTTTTATAAATAACCTTTTTTACTAATTACTGCAATAACATTTTTGATAACGTTGAGAAAACTTGTAGAGAACCTTAGCTAATGTTCTGAGAACATTTCCTGTTAGCTGGGTCCATGCAGTTGGGCACCATTATGAGCCCAAGATGCCAGTGCAACATAAATAAAACCACTTCAGAAACAATATACATAAGGTTTTTAAAAACACTTGCTCTCTGTTTATAGACGACTTGCAGGATATTAGCATATTGTGTTCACTTGAAAGACGCTCATTCTGCCTAATGGTAGATTAAGTGAATCCCACTAGCTATTTCCAAACAAGCCTTGTTTATTGGTCCCCATACAGTAATTGACCTCAGTAGCTGAAACTCCTCATTTGATTACATTTTAATTTCAGCAGTCAAGCAGAGCAGTTAAAGCTCTTTTCAGCTCTTCTTAACCCCGGTTCACCTTGACTGGGGGCTGCTGGGAAGATTTTCCGCAGGGATAAGCCATCCGATTGGTGCTTTTCTGTTGTCTCAGCCGATCTGGAGTTAAGCTCTGTGGAAAGGGCTATTCACTGACGCCACACCTCATTTGCATATACATGAGATTTTGAAAGACCTTTTGCCTCTTGGATTAGTTCAGGTTCCTCACAAACTCGGCTCGGTCTTTCCACATCAGTAGCGCTTTTTAAGAGCTCTGTATTGGACAATAAAGTCTTGTGATCCGGAGCTCGGACCTGCACTTCCATTGAAAGCTGATTCAATATCTGCCTGCGTGTAGTGTGAACTGCATTTGTTTGCTCTGAGCTGAATAATTCAGTAACACAGTCTAATGCTGCTAATGTTCTGTACCGCAGTCTATTAAAGCAAGTTATTAGCACGATAATTGATGTTTATACAAGCAAATTAAAAAAATTAACTCGACTAGAAAACACCAGAGTGTATAATTGTGCTCCAATGGTTTTTGGTATTCATATGTTTTTTTGGACAATAAAATAAATAAAACGGTAGCCCTGCTGGTTCTTTAACTGTGTTCTGGAATCTGGTATCTCATTTTTAGAATGTCCAAGCTGGTCATGAACTAGTTTAACCTAGTAATCCAGTTTCACACGGAATGAAACCACTTTTATATCGACGTAAGGAAGTCACACTGGTTTATGGAACAGGGTAGCTTGTTAAAGTTATATCAGCTATGTATGTTACCCGTGCAGCTTGTTTTTGTAAAGATTTATTTTCTTTCTCTTTCCAGCTCAGCATGTAAATTTGGTTAACTGACAATCCCAAAAATCCACTGTCAGCTCGTGCCAGATGCGCAAAATCTTTCCATTTGGTCTCATCTTAACTTGAGATTCTCCCACGCTGAACTACACCACGATACATCTCCACCTCATCCCTCTGTTCCTCGCTCGCCTTACATCACCCGCAAGACAAGTCCAGGCACTGTCAGACTTTATGAATCAGACGCATGTTTTTCTCTCTCTGTTCTGCTCTGTAAATCACTCCTGTAACTCGAGGAGCCCGTTGATGCGCCTCCGGAACGGATGCATTTGTGGGGAAGACGCTGCGGGACGTTTCCTCTGCCGCCATAGACGCCAAAAACATACTGGTAAATTCGCCCCTTTTTTTAGGCCCTGATGCTCCTTTACTGATGTATTTATGAGGGTGTCGTTCCACCTACACAGGGCGTGCGGTTATTTACATTTTGATCTTCACGTTTGTGGTCTTATGTTAAACTTTTACGTCAAAGGATTTGATATCAAATGGTTTCTCGGGCGAGAGTATCAAGGTTGGGGCATGCGGAGGTTGAGGGCGTAACGGTGGATTATGAAACTTCCGTCACCCGCATGGCAAGGACGGTGACCCCTTTTGTCAAATAAAGGATGACCTTTGACCCCTGCACCTCTGATGATACAGAGGAAACACCCCCTTTCCTAAGTGGAAGTGGACAGGGGGCGTTAAATGAACCAAACACGCCCTGAAGTTCTGAGGAATAAACGCGGAGCTGCCTCTGTGTGCTGCGTCATAAAGTTCACAATATGGACAATGAGGTCCAAAAGTCCAGGTTGAAAATCCGGGACTCAAAATCTGATTAAATCCTGGTAACCTACAATATTTTATTAATAACTTTAACTGTTAGTGCAGTGTTATGTAAAAATAATGAACTAAAGATTCTGCAGATGTCATAGATTTGTGATTCTGGCCCTGTTCACTTGCTTCCATTTAAGCTCACAAAATGTATATTAAATAAAAAAAATCCTAAATAGAAGATTTTTCACTAGTGTTCTCAGACTTACTGTATTTACACCGAGTAGAAGATACAACTCATTAACATATCAAGTATTTATGTACAAAAAGCATCTTTGCTTGTTTATTTTATTTGGTTTTAAATCTAACTGTATCTCTATTGCTGGAATTTGTCTGAACAGGAGAACATCTTTATCTTGGCCCACAACATCATCCCGGTCCACTTTCTCTCATCAGCACCTGTCTCCCTCATGCTGGTAATGTACACCTCTCTATTACCTCAGGTCATGCAGGACAGCTGAACTGCAGGGGGGCTTCAAAGTTCCAGAAGAGTCTCTGCTAAAGTCATTACTTTCTCTTTCTGGAGTCTGATACAGCCCCTGGGCTACTTACACACTGACTTGAGAAAGACAAGCTTGTTTTAAGTCCTGTCTACTGTAATATTTGCCTTATTTGAATACCTGTTATTAATACCACACAAATTCTGTCATTGATTTAAGAAGTCCATTTGGTTTTATCTTTGTTGTGTAGTATATTTTGTTGTTTCTTGCGTTGGATTTTGTGGTGAATTTTACTTGCATTGTTTTGCATGCTTGTCCTTTATGAACAGATGTGATTTGAGTCTCTCTCTCTCTCTCTCTCTCTCTCTCTCTCTCTCTTTCTCCAAGCCATGTGTTGACTGAACCAACCAAGGCGAGAGAGCTGTCATAGCTGATAGTTGAGGATGTGTGTAGACGTCTTCTGCCATTCAGCCTCCTTCGTTCCTCTCTCTCCATCTCCATCTATCTATCTTCTCCTCTACCTCCATCTTTCTCCTCTCACCTCGCCCGAAACTCAAAGAGTCACTGAGGGAGTGAATGTGCACATGTGGTTCAACAGTCTCTGCTGATTTAGTGTTTCAGGTTCTCACACTGAAGTGATTTGAAAGCTGAGACGTCACTGTTGTGCGTTAGTGAGGCAGGAAGTGTGACCTCTGAAACAGGAAGTTCCTTCTGGTGGGGTGCAACCTTGACCGTGGCCATCAGTTATCGTAATAGTCATGACAATGACCTTTAAAGCACACACCACAGGAAAGGCTAGTAAAACATGATAGTGCAGTTTTAACTCCCGTAAAAGGGCGTTTACGCAGATTAAATCCCGGCTGTTTTTTGCAGCTGTATCTACGGGGGAAATTTGTTATAATGCCGTTTGCTCAACTGACACACAACCCTGTGAAAATACAGTATGTACAATCCTATAAACAATTATTTTTATTGGTTTTACTGTAATATTAATATCCTTCAGTAGCATGCATTGTTCTTTAACCTTTACTGCGTCCGTTTAATATGACATTGTTGCTTTATTACTGCAGACAGAACAAACACCCTTTGAAAAGGGCGGAGACATGCTTGTGCGCATACGTTTGCATGCATTTGTGTGCTCCTGCGTGTCCGTGCACGCCGGCGCAACGCAAACATTTCCCTATAGGTCCGGTCATAAGTCATGCACCGGTAATTATTTACACAAAGTGCATGCGTACAGTAAATCACAGCCATGCCAACAGGTGCCAAAACCCGCTGCATTAGCGCAGGAGATAACAGGCACTTATGTGAAGCACTTTACAAGCTTACATCCCCAACACAAATGTCGTATTCATCAGTCTCTCTGATTGACAGGATCCATTTGCCAGGGTGGTCGCTCCTCAGTGCATCTCATGTTTCGGGGGCTATATTTACCACTTTGCCACTGACAGCCTTCTGGAAACTAGTTGTCAATGAGCGATCTCGTTTTAGCGTGCTGCAAGTCGCAATTCATTAAGACATCATTAGTCAGAGCACAGGGCCGTCGAATCCCCTGCGTGCTACTGCAGGAAAAGCCCTGCATGGCCCTGAACTTACCTGGGATACGATCTCTGCTGTGGGTGGATGGAGACCAGGCTGATCTTTGCCAAAAGCTGCCTGTGTGTGTTTTTAAACTTCTGATGGTTAAAGAGAGAGTTCACTTAAAAATGATTTAAAACCTGTGTGACGTTTCTTTGTGGAACTCAAAAGGAGAAGTCATGATCTTTTTTAAAGGCTAATAACAGATGCAATATTACCATAACAGGACCATAAAACCTGTTCATGCATTATAGAATAATGTCCTATCGTATAATATACAAAACAAATGGACCACTTATATCATACTTCTGGTTCTTTTTGTGGAAAGAGTGACCCAGAAAGTCTTGTGAACTTCTCCTTCTGTTTTCCACAGATGGATAAATAAAAGTGTGGAAAAACGTGAGGGTGACATGATGACAGAATCGTCATTTTTGGGGTGAACTGTTGCTTTGAGAAGGTGTTGATGGACAGGATTGTGTCAGTCATCCCTGCAGGTCTGTTTGGTATAAATACTTAAAGAGCATGTTTGGATGTAAAGGTGATGAGATATTGGCACAGAGCCGCTCATGAAGGCAGGAAACACTTACATACGGCAATGATAGATTCAAGCATTTTTTCTTAGCTGATGATGTATGGTGACTGCTTTAGCACAAAAATACCTTCACACACTCAGCTGGTGTTTGCTGGACACTTTTGTCTTTAGCACTCAGGGGTGAAACACGACACATTAACACCTCTGTCTATCAGACGCTTTGTTACAACAAGTAGTAAGAGACAGAGAGAGAGAGAGAGACAGAGAGAGAGAGAGAGACAGAGAGAGAGAGAGAGAGACAGAGAGAGAGAGAGAGAGAGAGAGAGAGAGAGAGAGAGAGAGAGAGAGAGAGAGAGAGAGAGAGAGAGAGAGAGAGAGAGAGAGAGAGAGAGAGAGAGAGAGAGAGAGAGAGAGACAGAGAGAGAGAGAGAGACAGAGAGAGAGAGAGAGAGAGAGAGAGAAAGTGAGGTCCACGGGAAGCTAGAAAATAACTAAAAATACATTTTGCACACAATTTCAAACATAAGCTTTGTTTTAGTATTATAGTATATAGTATAATATTATGTGTGTGTGTGTGTATAGTATAATGTATATGTGTGTGTGTGTGGGTGTGTGTGTATATGTATATATGTGTGTGTGTATATATAGTATAATGTATATATGTGTGTGTGTGTGTGTGTGTGTGTGTGTGTGTGTGTGCGCGTGTGTGTGTATATATAGTATAATGTATATATATGTGTGTGTGTGTGTATATGTGTGTGCGTGTGTGTGTGTATATAGTATAATGTATATATATATGTGTGTGTGCGTGTGTATATATAGTATAATGTATATATATGTGTGTGCGTGTGTGTGTATATATAGTATA
>JAZGTK010006287.1:0-21028 GCA_036877625.1 Ambastaia sidthimunki
CAGTCTGAATGTTTTAACATTCTTGTCATTTCTGTCAATATTGATGTTCTGGTCTCTCTTACTTATCTTTATGGAATTTGCTCATTTGACAGATGAATACTGTAGCTCTCAGGCCTTGGGATAAAGGAGCTATAATACAATATAATGTTACTGTATACATCACTGTGGGAAAGTTTGTGCACACAATACAAGACCAAAATAGTAACCAAAGTGTCATAGTAACAAAATATGCTTATTACACAGAGTAAGAGACCAGAGCTTTATTTATTTAAACATCACAATATCAAACGCTAAGTGCTGCCCGTTAAACAGATGATCTTTTCAAAATGACACATCCTGAGACAATGAGCAAATTCCTTCAAATGCAAAACATAAATACAAAGCCATTCTGTACAATTGTAAAAACATAATGCTTATCGAGAAAGTGAAAAAATACAGAAAATCATCCCAGACAATCAGACAAATTTCTAAAGATTACAATCAAATGCACAAAATTTGCAACACTTACACACACCTCAGCACAGTCATGCATGTACATACACACGTTTTTCAAGTTTGTTAGGACAGGACATTTGTCCGCACATGGGACAGTTGCAAGAAACAAACCCCAGGTATGAGTTTTGTACACACCTCAAAAAGGAATCTATAAGTTATTCAGACAAACAATCTGATTGCAGCGGCTGTTAAACCCCATTCCAAAGGCACCTTTACAAAGTTCTAAATCAATATTATTAGAAGTCCAGGAATAAGATTGAAAAAGTATAGATTGCTCTAGATGACTCCAGAATTAAAGGCCAAGTTTCCAGAATGTTGATAGGTCTTTTGTTGCTCACATTTGTTTAGTATGAGTGAGAAACGCTTTCTCCAGAGACAGAACCACCTCCACCAGAGCAGGACACACTTAAACTGGGTGTGGGATTCTAGTTTTATACATCAACATGGTTCAAGCCATATTGCCTCCCAAATTAGGCATGCTCTGCATTTAAGATGGGTGTTTTCAAAGTTTGAAGTCTAGTACTTTACTTTTACAGACAACAGATGTAAACAGTTAAATTCTGCTTTGTCTAGGCAGCTATAAAACCTACCATTCAGGTGGGGCAAGAATACCAACTTCAAAAGAAAAGAAAACACCAGAAACAAAGTTCACATTGTATTCCCAGCAGTGTTCAAACAGTATCAAAGGTT
Organism: Ambastaia sidthimunki; assembly: GCA_036877625.1. Classification (NCBI taxonomy): domain Eukaryota; kingdom Metazoa; phylum Chordata; class Actinopteri; order Cypriniformes; family Botiidae; genus Ambastaia; species Ambastaia sidthimunki. The sequence continues at coordinate 1,186 of JAZGTK010006287.1, forward strand.
TCTGTCAGACCCCGTAAGTCCCTAAACTACTTTAAGTAAAGCAGTGAACCTAAGAACACCATTACCTTAATTTCACAAAGAAGATTTAAGACCACAAGAAGGTATAAATTCAACAGTTTTAACAATTCATTCAAAAATGTAAATTTTAGCTGCCTAATCTGGACATTCCCTGAGGTTCTTGGTGAACAGATATGCATATCAGTGATTAACACCTCATTTTTTTTCAGACATTATATGGCACTAAATAGTCATTACTCAATGCCACAGGAAGAGCCACTGTTACACAATCTCTACCTAATTGCAGAGGTTCTTGAAACTCTCTATTTCTCTAATTACTGGAGGTAGAATGAACCTATTTTTCTCTGAACCTATTTTTAAAAATATTGTTTTAGAAGTCTGGTCCTATTATACATTTGTTGAATCTGGTTCTGAAGCAGAGGTATAAAATTCTCCCATATTTATTCTAGAATCTTTAGCCCTCTACAAAATTCATGCTCACTGTACATGTTGAAGCACCTTTGTTTGTGGGCACCTTCCAATGGTTACACTGCCCTCTACTGGCAATGTTTAACAGTAACAATTATTAAAGCTCTGTAAAAGCTTCACGAATTACCTGAGTTTTAGACATCCCATTTAAGAATTACTTACAAAAAAATAAAGCAGTATGTTCCAGCTCATACCCAGATACAGGGTAGTTACAAACATCTTACTTTTTGTTCAAATTTAAGTGAAATAACAAAGACCAATAATATTGCCAATAGGCAAACATATACACTGAAATTATTAAAATTGCCTGACAAATACTTTTGCTTTGTCAAAAATATCTACGACTACTTACTAGTATTTACTACTTACTAATATATAGCTGACTGAATAAAAATGGCTTCATAGTGTGAATGAACCCAATAGATGGATCACCTCTAGAGGGCGCTTGTCAACTTTTTAACTTAAAGTATTGTACAATTCTAATCAATATTCAAAATGTTGACTGAGGGGGCGTTCCAAATTTATTCTATCTTCTATAATGGAAGAAACTGTCATTTAATAGTGCACTTTATACTAACAACTTCAATCTATGTCAATGTAAAGACGTTTAAAACTTCACTGAATCTGCTACTGAATTCAATTAAGCATCATTATAAAAACTTTTACGATATGTGTTAATTAATCACACAGGAACAGAATTCCTGGCATAGATGCTTCATGTTTTGAGCAGATCTCCAAGATCGTATGTGTCAAAGAAGTCAGATACACCTTCTCCATCCTCCAGACCCCAGAGATAGTCGTCTTGAGTGAGTTGAGGAGAAAAACTAACAAAGGGGCCAGATGGGTCAGATGTGAAGGCTGTGCCAGGCAGCTGGTCTTCTGTGATCTGCAGAAGACTGGGAGGCAAATCCAGAATCCCTTCCACATCAAGGAGGGAGGTGCTACCATTGGTGTTTGTCAATGATGGCTGAGACTGTGATGTCGAACCTGTGAAGGAGAATGAAGATAATTGTCATTCATTTACAATGCGCTTTCAGAAACCATCTGTACATTTTGGCTTTTATTTGAAACGGATAACTCACCCTCCATTGGCTGGGGCTTAGAATGTGGGAGGAGGGAGGGTGTGGTAGTGCTATGGGTTTGTGGGTAATCTTTTCTGGGCGTGGCATTTTTGACAGGACTAATGTCCTCCAAACATTCCTCAGGACACAAGTATACCTCGATTGGACCATTTTTGCTCTTCAGATAAATCTGCAGAGAGCCCTTTGATTCAAAGGGAAATGTAAAACAGTTATATACTGACCAGCTTCACCAGTTAGGACAACCAGTTTAATAAGCATTAAACCAGCATTTACCAGATTGAGTTTTATGCTGGCCTTCCCAGCTAACAGGAAATGTTCTCACAACATTGACTAACATTCTGTAAAATGTTCTCTCAAAGTTATAAAAAAAAGTGTTGCAGTAACATTAGTAGATAACATAGAACGTTAGTATTTTTTTCTACTTTACAATTTAAGTACAAATTTGAATTTTTTTTAAAGTAAAAACATTATTCTTAAATTGTCATTTTAAGAACATTTTAAAAACATCACAGAATTTAAAATGTAAATTGTTAGCTGGTTTGTTAGTGGGGTTAGTTTTGCAAATAGACAAATACTGACCTCAGATGCCTCGGGAACTTCTAGTTTGGTTTCAGATGGTGCTTTCACAGCGACCACTGTTTGATCTTTCAAGCTGGCTATGGTACGAATGTCCTGGTAGGTGACGTATCCTAATGTGTGTTTGAGTTAAGGACGCATAATCTTGCCACCAAATAATTAAACATTCCGTTCTATACATTTAAAAGCACAAATCACGATATTTCATTGCATTTATGAGGAGCTAAACTAAAAATTGCACAAAAGTTGAGAGTAAGCAATGCATATTCTATACACACTCCCACACACATATACACACAGAAAGGATATCTTTGGTTGTCCTTGTTCTCTGTGAGTTCTCGTAGCCGTGTCGAGCTGGATTGAATGAGGTCATCCAGAAGTTTCTCCTGCCTGTCTAGCTCAGAAAGCTCTTTTCTGAGAGCACTGGTCTTTCCTGAACTGCTGGTTGATCCTTCAAACACACCACTGACTCTAAAACACAGATCATAAAAACTGAGTGTTTGGAATAATGACGTATTAACACAAGCATTAAACAATGCTAAATAAGAAAATGTAACCTCATGACCTTTCCTGATGAGAACAATTTACGCTCTTGTTCTCATGTGACTGGTTTTTGAGGAACTTTACTAAACATCTGATCAAACACACACTCACAGCCACTGGATGTTGTTTTTGGATTTCTTGCGAATGAGCTGCACTCCCTCCAGAACATTTGTGATATCGTAGATGCGTCTCTTCTGAACCTCCAGTACCTCTGTGGCCCAGTTTAGATCCAGGACCCCATCAGCTGATTCACTCAATAACCCCACAAACTTCTTCGTCAGCAGCCCGAGGGAGGTGTCATATCGAGTGCGCTCACCTGGAGACTTGGGTGCTGTGGAGAGTGAGGAGCATGTTCATTTTATTAGTTTGACTTTTAACGGTTCTAAACTTGTAAGGGCGGTCACTGTAGATCTTTGCTTTACAAATCATTTGATTTTACTAACTTTTGGGGCTTGGTACTCTTGTGGATGCAGAGTGCCCTTTCCCTTTGGGAGTGCGGAATTCTGGGAGATAAAGTGGTTCTTCCAGATCTAGTCTCCTTTTGGCCTAAAAAAAAAAAAAAGAAATTGGTGAGGTGGTTGTAAAAAGCAAAGGGGCAAAGACAACAGAAAAACCTTGTCATTATTAGGGGCAAACTTTATCGTGTTTGCCCTAAATTGCTTGTGACAGTACTGCATTTGTTTCTCAAAAACCATTTAAATGAACTTGTGACAATGAATTCATTGTGATATTTGATTAGCTTTAGGATGCAATGCACTCCAGATGAGCTACAGGAGAGCTAACGCCTGCTCAGAAAGGTGTATGGCAAGCTGCAAACACTCGACACAAAACTTGCAATGTAATTGCTGGCCTTCCTGTAACTCAACTGGTAAAGCATTGCGTTAGCAACGCAAAGGTTGTGGGTTCGATCCCAAGGAATGCAAGTACTGATATAAAAAAAATTGTATACATTGAATTCACAAGTCGCTTAAGCTTCTGCCAAATAAATAAAAGTAATTCCCACATTTCAGTTTCTATCTTTCTCTGCTTCCTCAAGTGTGATTCAGCCAGCCAAAAACCAACACTACACCAAACAACAGGAAGTTCTCGCTCTCTTTCTTTATCATCTTCTGCCCTCTGGAGCACAAGGCGGCGTTCATACCCTTCCTTCATAGGTCACTGACTACTATTATTATTCATTTTGCAAAAAGCATGAGTACACACATAACAGGGGAAAATTCTTTTAGAAGTTTCTCTCAATGATAAAAACTATGAAACAGATCTCAGGCACCAGAAAGACAGACATTAGTTTCAGAATATCTTAAATCTTGACATGGCTGTTTGTATTGCACTCTGGACATTTTGTTTACCCTTCAAACCTTTGAAAAGTACGATCTGAACGATTACACATTTCTCAAATCTTTAGCATTCCACGCTGGGCATATGGGCTAGTCTCCACAAAGAACTGGTTTGGGGCCCAACTGACATGGAAACTTTGAAGTTCTATGGAAGCTCACATTTCTGTTTGATCTCCAACTGTATTTAGGACTCTGGTACTCTTAACAGAGCACATATTACACACATTAACCTGCCTCAGACAAGTCTTATACCAGACTAGCATTCAATGAACTACAAGTAATGAAATCTGTCATCTGTCTATTTGGAACAAACAGGTAAACTTATCAGATTGAAGTTTCCCCAAGCAAATACTGAAAATTATGTCTTGGGTGCAAGAGCAGCAGTTCTTCAGGACTTTAACAGATACTGAAAATATGTTAAAAGTGTGTCTCCAAAAATGCCTGCATTGTCCTGACCTAAGCGACATTTACACCTGTCACCGACATCTGGAACTGCTGAGCAGGTGGTCAGCCAAGAAGAGAAGCAATCTTTGTCAATCTTTTGACTAATTTTTCTAATAACTTTTTCCACTTTGTCTTATACACATCTGACCTCCTCAACTTATTTGTATACTGTGCAAGACCTTTACTAGAGTTTAGTGCATATAACATGCACAGAACCTCACTTTTTTATTGCCTGATATCACCAGGGACAGATTATGTGAAGCATGAACATCCAGAGTTTTATAATTAAGATAAATGGTGCATCCACTTCTATAGCAGCCGGCCTAATGAACACACACCTACATGAGTGTGTATGGGGGAGGGGGGTTTGTGTGGTTCGGTTTCTCAGAACAGCACCTCATGTGTAAGGGCTTGCGGTCGGTTCTGCTTGTTTCCTGTGTCAATGGGAAATGAGAAGTCAGAAATGCTGGCTCAGAGCGCATGGAAGGAAAGCTGATTCATTCACTTCTAAAGAACTGATCTGGGATCAGTTTTACATTATAAAACCCCAGCTTAGACCACACCAGTTAGCTTTCTGATCAGCAGATCTATATAAAAACCCCATAGCAGACAAAAGGTGTTTAAATGCAAATCCATGGAGTAAATTACTATTACACGCTGCAGTAGCACTACAGGTTAGCACATGTGTGGGTGTCTTAGCATGTAGGTGCAATGCATATTTTTATCTTTTGGGTGTCTGTATACCACACCCGTTATTGCTACATTTTGGCCCAGATGAGCAGAAGACATACAAGTGAGTTAATGCACTGTGTTTCTCACCGTTTCGAAGTATTCAAAAAGTCAGGGATAAAGTGAGATCTTGCATTAGACTGTAGAGATATGATGAAACCATTTGAAATATTCAGTAATGCAATGAGGCGGCACCACAGCGGGTAGAAACAATTAGTTTCACTATCAGTTATTTTAACAGGACTTGCACACAACATAATCATGTCCTTAATCCTTTTCCTTACATCATAGGCCTAAATCTGTGTAGATGCTGTATTTAATTTGAAATGAATGAAATAGAGGCTGTGAGGGGTAGACAGAGTCTGTTAAACTGTTGCGGTGTCTACTGCTTAGATATTTAGCTGATTGTTTTTTGGGGGGCTGGCTAATAAGACGATCTGGTTGTTTGCAAATATGGTAACATTTGTTCATTTAATCACAATATGTTCCCTGAGATTGAGATCCATGATTTCAGATTTATCACTGCTATGCTCAACTGAGCCAGAGGAACAAAATGCTCTTCATCTGCAGGCTTCTTCCTCAATGTCCTTCATGTGACATCTCCCTTCCCCCCTTTCTCAAGCTTAGTAGCTAAACTGTCACTCGTGCAACCCTCAGATTCATCATCATGCAGGAACAGGTTTCTTAACGCCTACAGAGATACATGTGAGAAGAATGACCTACAAACTCCACACCTGTGCCACTCCCAAACGTAAAAACACAGAGAGTAAGAGTGAGAAAGGTCATTCTGCTTCAATGATGACGTAGGCCGAGGTGTCAAAACGAAAGGGAGACACAGGTGAAGGAGAGACGGGGGGAGTCCAGATGACAAGGTCGCATTGAAATGCAAAAACTTTCCCAGACGGGATCTGGCGGAGGTGTATGAATGACACAGAGTTAAACAGCTTGGGGCTTTTTAACTCTGGAGACCCATCACCCACCTTGTTGATGCAGCACCTGGTTACTGGAGGTCCCAGAGGGTGAGACAGGTCTATGAGGAGAATGAAAGGAGGTAAACTGACCTGAGTGACATTGGGGTGGGGGGAGGTGTGGGATTCACCAGGGTCTTAAGGAAACCAAGCTACCTCATGTATTCTTCAACCTGGTGATAACTTGATGTGTGAACATCTGATTGAACTAGAGAACTCGCTATATCTACAACCTTTTCAATTCCCAAGAATAGCTCTTTAGTATAACAACATAGAGCTTGCAGAAACATTTACAAAGATTAGCAACTATTACTGTTGCACTGATTGATCAATAATGCTGAATTGACAAGACATCAATTTAACAAACAGAAATTATTGAGATTCTTTGACTAGTTAAATATGAATTATAAGCTACTGCTTATAGCTATCATAAAAAATATTACATTGTAACTTCTACCACAACTCAATTAATATTTAATAAATTTAACTTAAATTTGGTAAATTTCTACTAAAAGTGTAAACACCAACACTGCAGTTTAAGCATCCTGACCAGCCCAACATAGCAGCACTGACTTAACATGGGAAGTGTTTTGAAAAACTGTTTAAAAGTTACTTCTGGTTCCATTTGATGTTAGTGGCACAGAAATTACATTTCACAAGAGCCTCAGGTGAGTTATTGGTTACTTTAGTTCATAAGTTCAGCTATCCAAGTACAGGTCTCATGACTAAAACACCTCACACCAGGAGATATGACTGTAGCATGCTGGTGAGAAACTCATGAAGGGAAATCGGAGGCTGTTGTGATGTCATAAGGACACTTGCTTTCCATTGTGTCTTCATAAGACATTACATGAACCGCTGCTGTATTACAAGCACAATTCAACACTACAGTATGTGTGTTAGAACAAACAAAATTGACCTTTATCTCTCTCCTAATTTGATCTGCTAATATATAATGTTACGGTTAAGAAATCATTTGGTTTTGGTTTGCTGTTGGTCAGTTCTCATACCAAACTCAGAGAAACTTCACAAGACTGGTTTCTGCTGTAAGCCAAGTCAGGGTTTATGAGGCATGTTCATAAAATTCTCATGTAGACGCCCGGCCTGTTATCAGACCTACCCCATATACTGCAGTGTGAGCCTGTGATCATTTATAGTGTTTATCAGCTGGAAGCAGCAAGCTACATACATACGAGCTCATTTAAATGATCACATAGACAGTTCCCAGAGTGAGTATAGTGTGATCGTGACAAACTGGTTGAGCTTGTACTGGGACAAATGGAGAAGCAGGTGTAGGATGGCACAGGAATAAATAGGAGTGACTATGTCAACTACAGCTGGATCATCATTTGAAGTTTGTAGTATCAGACGGTAAATACTGGACGACTCAATTCGGGGATCTGTAGGGAGTCATTTACATGTGTCTTTTTTTTGAGGAACATAAAACATTAACTCATATATAATGAAATAAAAACGCAGTGTGACCTATGGGCTGTGAAATAGTATGCTATTAAGACTTATTCACAATGCATTTTGTGCTGAGGTTCCCGTTAAACATTCCTCCCCCGCTTTACAAATAGGGCCGAACCATATGAACATGTCGGGTCAGAAGCAGTAAAGCTCCCTTCCCCCCTCAGCTCCACATCCTCCGCTAAAATAAACCTCTTACCTAAACTTTGTCTTAACGCCCTGCTGAAATGTACATGCAATGTCTCGGTCCTACTTTGCGATTACTGTCTTGTTTTATTAACTCATGACACTTAAAACAGAGATGTATGACCCAGATAAACCGTGTGATGAAGGCACAAACCCGAAGCATTCGTGATCAAAGATGGATTCTACAGTGTGACTGAAGCTGTGTGTTAGTACATTATATGCTAATGTATTTATAAGCCATGCAAGTCCATAATAAATTAATTGTATTATGAAAAACGGGGATAATAAGCTTACCGGCAGCCGGCCAGAAGTCCGCACAGGCTTGGGTTCTGGCCCGTGGGGGGTCGCGTACAAGCAATTGGATCTCTGCTCCGCAGCTGTTGTGTTGCCGATTTGCGTGAAGTATCCAGCCGGAACCGAATTCACCGGTGGGCTTGCAAGTCCCGTGTTGAAGAAATCCGTCCTTACGCCGGATAGCATTTTCTTCTGTGGACACGGGAGTCCAGAGACTGCGCCTCTCCCAGAAGCAGGAGAAATCCCTCTGGGTATCCGTATCATTTTGCATACGAAATGAATGAAAACCCACAAAAATTACGCAGCTCAAACACTTTTATTTTCGTAAAGCCGTGTACGTTTCACTGCGGAACTAACCAACCGTAAAAATGTAAAGAAATGTATATCGTGCAAATGCAAAAAAACGATGTGCGCTATAGTATAATAAATACTACGTGAATTTTATATAATGCGTTAAAATTACAAAAATAATAAAGCATGCGAAATATACAAAAGTAGTTTTGTCTTTGGTATGAGTCTCCAAGGATTCTTTGTTGTAGAAGCACAAAAGAATCTCCTGAATTAATAATTAAAACATATCATAAATTAAACATATGTAAAAAATAACCAAAGTCCTTAAACTTTATAAATCTGCTTTCCAAGGTAAATTAAAAGCCTTAAAAGTTCTTGTTGTTGTTGCGCAAAGCCGGCGATGGTGAGAAATGTTCCTGTCTATCTGTAATGCCTCTCTTGCAGATAAAGCTTTGACAACAGCTGAACACAGAGGTGCTATTTTAGCGCCAAATTAGGTCCCGCGAAATTTGGATCTCCCGCGATTCTAGTCGCGCTGGGATTGGCTGCTGGCACGCCTGACTTGTTCGACTCTGAATATGTTATTTACATGTAACAGTTGGTGCGTAGCGTTCTTCCTCTTAAAGGGACAGTGCATTTTTCTTTTGTGAGCACGGGTGATATTCTATCTTTAAAAATATCAGCGTCATATTTAGATTTAGCAAACATATATAATTAATAATAATTAATATTTAAAACAAGACTGGTCATTTTACAAACGAATAAATTCATGTTAATCATATAAATAATACGAATTTGTTAAAAGATTAAATGACCACATAGCTGAAAAAAGAACGAAACAAAAGAATTTACACACATTAAAAACTAATACATCACAGATTCCCATTCTCACAGAGCTTGCCCATTATGTTTCCATGGTTTCCAAATTTGTCACTGTCACATCAATTCATCTTAAAAGTCACTTTTGTTTCCAACAGCAACTTATATTTGAAAAATATTTGGCTGTGGCGTGGCCAGACAAAGAAGCATAAAACAAAAGCTCATAAGCCCTAAACAACTTACTGAAAAAACAGTGAAGACGCCTTATTCTTGAAAGAGATCTTATCATCTGGCACAAAGTGAGAGAGACCCCCCCTTCTAATGGTTGTTGAGGGTCTCCCACCCAATCATTTGCCTAAATATGCACCAATGTCTTTTCAGTGTTCTTTAGAGGGACAATCCTTCCTTACAAGTGAACTAGAAGCAGCTTTTTAAACAAATAGAGTCAGATCCACCAGCAGTATGTCCACAGGACTCACATTGTAATATGGTCTTAGAGAGAAGGCACTATAATTCTACAGTTACTTTTTCTAGAAATGCATTTGATTTAAAAATAATGTATCACTTTCAGATGATGGTGACACCCATGTCCAAAACACAAAAATTCCATTCTTAAACAAAAAACCATAGGCGAGTTGTTCTTTTGTGATTAGTGTAATGTTAATGTAAATAAATACTTAGAATGTCTAATGACATTCAACTGTGGTAATTTATACTACGTTTGATGTCTGTTATAAAATATTTGCAACTACCAGTTAAATGAGTCGAATAACAGTACGTCAGTTTGTTTGGTGAACTTTGTTTTTATTAGAGATTCATGTTATGAAAGAAACAAAAAGGAAAATCCTACTCAATTATGCTGGCATTTGATAAAAATGTATACCTCTACTTATAAATACAACCCACACGGTGGCGCCAATTGATTGTCTTTTGGGCAAAAGTTTTGTTGGCGTTTTGAACACTGGGTGCCGCTATATAACGTGTTATGCTTGACATCGTGCCGCAGGACATCGACAGCACACGCAATTATAATAGGCAGAATACTTATGAAAACGGCCAGCAGCGTTTTAACTATAGACCTTGTTGAGTCGAAGGGAATGAGGTTGAAACTGGTTCGTCTTACAGTCTGACTCCAGTACACTTTTAAACTAAACTGTTGGTCTGAGGGCTAACTGTAGCCTTTTAACAGGAAATTAAGAGATCACTGACACTCAGATTGCAGTAGTACTATTTTTAAATACAAGTGACTCACAGTTACACATTGTTGAGTAGGCTTGTAACAGATCAGATGTTATACACCAAAAAGTCCATGATGACTCTGTCCGGGGAAAATCATCAAATAAACTCATTTTTTATTACTACTGATTTATTTTTATTATATCAAGTCTTTCATAAACACTTTCTCGTGTTTAGTTTTCAACAAATGAAAGTAGTTATGAAAGTGACATGCCACAACGTGTTTGTTATGATGTTTCATATCAATATTACAGCTAGAGTATAAAGCCAAACAGTCATGGAGGGAAAGAGTGGAGGGAATTAATTACTGCTGTATTTGTTTGCTATATTTTAAGAAAAAACAGGAATTATTTTGCACTACACCCACATTAGGTATCTATTCAGGATATCTGAAGCTATAAAGACAATGTACAGTATCTGTTATTAAAATAAATTACTGAACTAAATAATACAATCTGAAACACGTATTTGTAATTTTCATGAATTTATTTTCTTGTGTAAAAACAGTAAAAGTACAAAGCAAAAACTCTTAAAGGAGTTTATGAAACTCGTTGATCCGACAGTCTGTAGAAATAGACAATCCCCACAAACATATACAATCCACTCTATATTATAGAGTTCAAATTCTAATCCATGTCTGTTTTCCCACTGCCCAAGGTCCCTCCCACCCTATATAACACAACCCCCCCCAAACAAAATATGTACATCATCCCAACCATAGGAAGAAAATCACTGAGATAAAACTGCATTCATGCTGTAAATGTTTTAAATGGGAAGGAGAAGGGGGTGTTTCTCCAAGAATGGCTGGGAAGGAAGGCTGTGTGAAGAGATATTAGTTAGTCCAAATAGTCAGGAATGTAGCCAGTACAAAATATACAATGCTTGATTGTTGCCACAAAAAACAGGAATGATTAAAAAAAAATCGAAGGGCTTTTCTTTTTGTAATCTCAAAAACTCCTCGGCTTTGGTTTGTTCAAGTGTCCAGTGACCAAAGAATAGACTGCTCAAGAGGGGCGCAGATTGCTTTCCCACACTCTGAATAGAGCCTCACTCCTTCACCCGGCTCACCCCTTTCTTCTCTTTTCTTCCATAAGTAGAGGAGAAAAGTTTCTATCCCGCACCTGCAGCATAGATGAGAGGGAGAAAAGTTAACTTGGCACATACACACACACGCACACACATACTGTGGACTCAGGCTGTCTGCAGACAGTCTGGCGCCAACTGAAAAACTTTCATTTGCTTGAGCTGATAGGGGAATCCGAGCTTGTTTGCTAGAAAAGACGGCGCTGAACAAATGTTGTGATAGCGGTCTGCAAAACGTCACCTTGACCTTCATAACATTTACCGAAAATTGAGACTACAATTATTTACACAGTATGAACCAACCATCTTACTAGTCAACTTTGTAAAAATGTCGTATAAACATATTTTAGGCCTAAATGAACATAAGAAAGATAAGCGTACCGTTAAACGCTGTTTTTCATCGGTCCTAATGGCACAGAGCTCCATCCTCTTTGCGGGTCATCTCTGAGTTCTGCAGAATGAAAACACGCACAAAGTATGTATTTATTACAAACATTAAGTTGTATACGAAGACATAATGACAATGAAAATATATATCTTATAATTATGCAATTATATAATAACATATGTAAGCATATCATTTTTAAAGACTTGATTCGCTCACCTTTATTGACATGAACACGTCGGGCGTGTTTTTTGCGTCCGTCTCGTTTTCCAGCGCTATCTGTAAGTCGAAGATGTAATCTATAACATGTTGAAGAATCTCCATTTGGCTCACGGACTTGTTCTGAGGGATGCTGGGCACCAGCTCTTTGAGTTTCGAGTAGCAGTCATTCATGTCGGACAGCTCCTCGGAGGGACTCTTACAACGAGTGATGGAGAGACTCTGCTCCGAGATACAGCAGACCGCTTCATAACAGCTTCTCACAGACCGAACGGGACTGATAGCCTTCATTTTGGAAATATGGTCTGATCTGAGTCCGCTGTGACAAATGCAGAATATCTTAGGAACTCTTTGGTCCAGAGAATAAGACAGACGTATCTAGTTTTCCAGCCTGGTTTATATCCAACGCTTAACTCCTTTCGCTTCTCTCGCTCAATGAATGATGTGAGCATGGGCAGGCAAGCGACTCCTTTTCAAGCGCTGCTGCTTGTAGTACCGCCCACTTTAGAAATAAACAAACCCCCATGTGCTGCTGAGCCAATAGTTAGAGCGCCATGAGACTTTAAGCCCCGCCTTATTTGAGAATGTTAACTCATCATTGGAAGAATCGGCATGTCACTCACAGACATCGGTGGAATGAGGAAGAGCTGTCAGATAGTAAAGATATATATTTTTCGAAATCGAGTAAAGATTTGGGGTCAGTGAACCTAACAGGAGCTGGGCTTGTGCATTACATTAAATTCAAATTTAGCTTTGCCTAAAGCTAAATACTTTAAAAAATAATTATACTTTGCAAATTCTTTCTTACTAAATATTATAAACATTTAGGTGATTTACGCAAATTTACAGTTTTTTTAAACAGTGAACGCACTTGGCTTCAGCTGACCCAGCATTTGTAGAGGAAATAATGCGTGGAAAATGTTATCATCCGCTTCTAATCATTCGGCGCACATTTCTCAGCTCAAGCCGAGAAGCATGATATGGATAAAAAGCATAAATCTGGTAGGCTACTCCCGTGACCAGCAGACACACTGGCGTCGGGAATTAATTCCCCTAAGAGACTGCATCACACATCACACAACGAGATTTAATAACGCCGCCAGACATACTTTAAGACCCAGTAAACATGTAGCCAATATGAAATGGAAATAAAAAAGGCTTTGACTAAAAATGGCTCTTTTTGGCAAACTGCCTTTCGATTCTAATGCCTAAGTCTTGTTCGATGTAGTATATCAAACATTTCTCAAATGTTCTCTCAAATGATATTTATAACCAACTCAGGAAATATTGAAAACCACTGTACGCGCGGTTTTCATGCATTCTAAAAGCGTTACTCCCCATCTATAAATAGACCATTACTATATTTGTCCCCCATAAGCCTTTTATATATAAAGAAGAGGACGCTTTGTAAGATAGACTATACTATAGGATGACGCTCTTTCCAGTGTGAACCCAGTGCATTTTTAGTTTACATCAAGATGTGTCCCCTCTTTTCTCACAGTACTGTTTTTGTGAAGGAATGCGCTGGCGGGCCAGCTGTGTGTCCTGTCCTGCTCCAGCTGTGTTGATCTAACGCGCGAGTCCCAGACAGCCTGGCGCCGGGCTCCAGACGTCATCCATTCACGCGCTTCAGCGCGCACCCGTCAGCTCCAGAGTAGTCTCGGCCCTGGAGCCGCTCTCATTGGTCAGCACAGCAGTCAATCACGCTGTAAGAACCCACCCAATCTCTCACAATTGCTCTAGACTTGCCGGCACAGTTTATTTGACCACACCTGGAGTTACATTCAGTGTCAGAGTTGTGTGTGTAAAGCATTTAGTTGGGCTAGATTACTTAAACTAATACAAAAGCATCTCTGTTTTCTCAGACTGAAATGGGATTATAGTTTTTAAATAAACGAAACGCATTCCTGTTTGCCTGAATGTTATACAGGCCCGTTCTGCACTTTTGTCGTGTTCAAACTTGTGTTAAATGTGAGCAGCTCATTAGAGGTTTCAGTGACTGGCCTTTTCACAACTTTAATTTTATGTGGGTGCAACCTGATAAATGCACTTCTTGTATAGCCCTTTTTAAGCGTTGTGGTGCGCAAAAATGGCCTCGGTCAAAGTGCACATCTGTAATACGTAATACGTTTAGCCCTTTGTAACTAACAAGAATGTAAGGTCTAACAAATCAAAATAAAAAAGAAAAATGTGGCAAAATAGTATTTAAAATACGTAAACACAAACATCTTAAAGTCTTAATTTGTATCTTGACTTAACCCCTTAAATACTTAAATGTTTTCAATGTAATTAATATTACCACAGTAAATTGTTACTTCCTAAAATTACATTTGCTTATTGTTATTTTTATTTCTTCTGCACTATTTTTAATTTTATTTAAATTTACACTAATGTTTCAGTGTTTTAAGTTGTTAAAATTATTTGTATACCGCATTTGCGGTCGTTTTATTTTTGCATTAGCTACTTATATATACTCTGTACTGCTTTCGCAATTCACAAGTACAGTTTTTTGTGATTTTCAAACACATTACATTTAAATAAATGTTATTATGTCTATAAACACCTACTTTGAAAATTAGACTATATTAAACTACTTATTAAATATTTATACTGTGTGAAAGAACTTCAATCAGTAAGAATTCTGCATGGGGATTAAATTAGTTTTTATTCTATATCTGATTCTTGCTATTTATTTGTGACTTTGTTGTCTGTAGATCAGGTGCTTCGGCGCTGGCGGGAAGAGGCCCAGCACAATCGGGGCTCTTTTTCAGCGCATGGGAGAATGTGGCGACTGGCGTCAGTGAGTCTGCCCTGCTCCGCGTTCTCGCCCTCTGCTCGCCCCCGCTTCTCTGTGCAGCTGGACGCACACAATCAAGCCATCAACAATCGCCGTGCATAATTAGCGCGACCCTCCACTCCCTCCCGCCCTCATCACTCCGAAAGAAAATCTTTAAAGGCGTTTTTTCTGCGCCGACAAAGCCTTACTATTTGTCCAATGGCAATAAGGAATAGCCGAGTTAAGACGAAAAGAATATTCTCATGAAAATTCTCTAAATAAAGGAATATGACTTGTATGTTAGATTTTTTCCCTGTGATAGCAAGTGACGTGTGCAAGACTGAACGAAGACTGAAGTAAATTATTGTGGGTCTGGGTCATTATTGTGATCACAAAAAAACAATAAAGAAAATTTATATAACATTTACAACAACAACAACAACAACAACAACAATAATAATATAAAAAGTTGCAATAAAAATAAGGCTTTAACCTAGGAAAAAAACTTATGAGTAGTCATCCTCAGGTTATAGAGCTTAAAAAACAATCTTTGAGGTGCTTAGAAATAGTTTGGGGACAAACAAGCAGCCAGACATTTCTGGAAATATGTTTGCTCTGCCCACTGCATGTGACTCTGAGTTTGTAAGTGAACAAAATGCTTAATTCTTGAATTATAAAGATGTGTCCATGTTTTTGGACAGACAGGAACAGGGAGAGAGAGTGCAGGACAGCCAGACTGATTTCTTAGTGTGTTTTTGTGCTCCTAAATCTTTTAAAGCGTCTTACCAACAGCGTTCCAGGACGTTGGTTGGGCTACAAATCCACAGTGTGCAAAAGTACCAGAGCTTTGTACTTCAATTACATAAACTCTTCACATACTAATTTAAAGGTTATGCAGGGCTACACAGTAGGCTCTTATACTGGGGTCAAATGTATGGGTATCGCACAGCATATGAATAGACTACAAAAACATATTCAGATGGAAGTTGGATGTGGATAACAGGAGCAAAGGCAAAAGAGAGAAGATGAAAGAAAGATAAAAGAAGGCGGCTTAGTATCCTGATATTGTGAGAGACAAAACCAGCCAGAAGACCTTGTGTCCTTTGCAGACACACAATGATACAGCATCTGGGCGTCTGCATGTAAATTAGACGCAATGTGAACACATTTCTTTTTGGGTCAAGGAGGCTCCAACATCAAGTGTTCTCTGGTCTCTCAACCTCAAAGTGCGTATGCACACTCACATACACACTCACATAATCACTCAATCATTTAAGATGTTTTTAAGATGATGTGAAATAGCCATTGAGAAACAAACAGCTGATTTCTTGACACATTGGCTCCCTCCTTTTCCTGCTGCAATCCAGGTCACTGCCTCTTGCTGTTGTGCTTGATGTTACACACACACACACACACACACACACACACTTGCATATGTGGTTTATAGGGACTGTCCATAAGTGTAATAATTTTTATACCGTGCTAATCAAACTTTCTATCCACTTCCCCTAACCCCACCCCTAAACCTAACCCTCACAGAAAACTCTTGGCATTGTTTAATTAAAATAAAAACGCCATTTGGTAAATTTTTTAAGCCATTGGTTTATGATAATATGACACAGGAAGTGTCCTCGTAAACAAGGTTTACATTAATATACAAATAACATTAATCACATTTGTGTCCTTGTAAGCCACAATTACCAGTACACACACACACGTGACCTGGTTTTAAGCTCCAGCATACTGTAGATAGACAGTCAGCTAATCAAACATGACCTCTTATTCTACTACATGTCACAATTTGTTTCTGTCCCACTATACACACAAACATAGACATGTATCTCTGATTCACACAGACACAATGAGACACATGAGGTTGAAGTGTGTGACTTAGCATTAGATTCTAAAAAGTGATAATTTCTGTGGGTTTTGTAGATTAATATGTATATGTCGTTGACAAAGCCATACAGTCTAAATAATAGAGTTAAACTGTGGCCTGCTCATCACACAAAACTATACGGTGCTGTTAGTAGACTCACAGGTAGACTCAGAAATATAGTTCAAGTCATTTAGATTTAGACAAACACAAAAACTAAAAGACACAAAAGCTAAAGAACAAACAGCAATAAAACAAAACTGTAAAAGTTTGCTTAATGTATACACTGCATTTGTATTTGAAGTCACAGTAAAGCGTTAGATAGATAAACAAGGTAAGGTAAAAACCCTTTAGATAAAACAATAGAACGTCAATGATATAGTTACTCAAGGTCATTGCATTAATTAGTTAATAATTATAAGACAATAGAAGAGATAGGACAGAAACAACAGTTAAGGCTTAAGAGGTCATTAACCCCTCGATGTGATTGTCTCCTAATGTCAGGGTGACTGAATGAGATAATGCTAAGCTTACATCGGTACTGCATTCTCTGTCTGGGGGAGTTCTTGAAGACAGAGAGCTGATGACCTTTGACTCGTGAAGAAGCCATATAGAGAGAAGCACAGAGCAATTAAGATAAGACTCACAGTGAGAAACGTCTCCAGTAAACAAACAGTCCTCCAGCGTCTCAGTGTGAAACACTTCAAATAAACATAAACAACCATTTTCACTATGATTAAGATTATAAGAGATTCATGATGTGACATGTAAATGTGATTGTGTGTTTGTATGTGTGATTTGGGTTTGTGTGGAGTATGTAATTGCAGGATTGTGTGTGTGTGTGTGTATGTTTGTTCTGTAATGGGTGTTAAAAAATCACAGACATGCTCACCTGTGTCAACGAATTGAGTTAATTATCGGCCTTCAGACGTCTGTCAAGGTCTGACCATCAATAACAACAGAAAGGGAAAGAAAATGCATGATAAGCAGGAGAAGAGTTATAATCATGTTTACATAGCTTGTAAAATTGTATAGCTACAATGTATGACTATTAGATTCTACGAATGTGCCTACTGAGATTGTCATGTACAGTATATCGTACAGTATAATATACAGCAATACAGTATAATATGCACTACAGCTCACAGCTTTCCAAAGCCACACCTCCTCCAGAACACATGAATACGCTGATCATGGAAGATTGTCTGTGTTAGCAGGGTGTGTGGAAATATGCAAATACATAACTTGACAAGCAATAGGACAACCTATCATTGCATTCGGACCGAATACAATGATTGGACATACATTTTAAGGTCCTGGGCATTAAACAGAAGATATATTTTATATAAATATATTTAAAAAACCTAATTTAGTGACTGCCATCAGGATGTGAGGTGACTTTTGACCAGCATAACAATAAATGTTTCTGTAACAAATGGCCTAACCTGCCTTTAAAATGCTCCTGCCTTAGACAGCGCACCAGATTTAAAAACAAACATGCATAATTTAATTAAGGGGCCAGTACTTTTTGTAAAATCATAGTCCTTTTCATAAAACTTTTTCATAAAACACTTATTGTGAGAACAGTCAACTATCCTTGAAGACTTTTATAGCATTTCACACCTGTGTATGAAGCAGAGTGTGTGAAAATGGCCTTCGGCTGCACCACATTACAGCAGCACCTGCCCAACTTTAGGAGATGTTAGTTATACATGTAGATGTGAAAGTTGCAGCAATCTCAGCTGTGGTCTCTGGAAAGGTGGGTGGTGGAGGAACGATTGCTAAAGGTTAAAGACAATCAAAAACTCGCTTTCAACCCATAAAACATCACCATATGATTTGTGATTCTTATGCTTCACTTGAGCTTCTGTATTGCCGTAACCTCCGAATGACATCGAACTAACATCTGGAAGATGTTATCCGTCACCTGGCTCAGGCTTTGTGCTGTAATTGGAGCTAAAGTCAGGAATAGCGCACAATGTTGTCTCAGAATCGTACAGAACGTGTGCATTGCTCTCCACAGGGCCGTGGATCAGCGCTTAAGCTCAGCGGGGGATCTTAATACAGCATGTACACACAATAGCCCAGATACGGTATTTTGTATGTTGTGGATTTATTGTCTCTGCCTCTCATAATGGCCCACAATAAGCACAGCAGCACAGCTGGCGTGATTTGGAGATGGCACTTCCTGAGGGAGTGTTCCGCTGAGAAATAATGACGGCTTTGATTGGACGGTGGGGAGAGAGTGGCAGATCCTGCTCTTTTGTTCCATTGTGCAGGAGACGCAATAAAAAAACAGTACGAGCAAGTGTGTGTTCGCTTGTGTTGGGAGATTATGCACAGCTGTTGACGATGTCATATTAAAGACATACGCATACACACACGTGCCGGTTTCTGTGCTCCTGCGGGCAGGGCCGACACCCAAAAACTGTCAAACATTCTTGCTTAAAGCAAATAAACACACGTGCGTTTAAGATGCTAATGCATGATCTGCTAATCACTGTGATTACAAAATGTGAAGTTACACGAACCATAAATGCAGCTTTACGCGTTGCACGCCCACACATAACAGCAAAACTTAGTGCTACAGATGAGTCGTGTATGTGACGTTAATACAGTAAGCTGGTATCCTTTACACCAAAACAAACAAATAACACCCATATTTAAACAGTATCATCTCTCCGTGTGACACATACACAGACAAACATACACATATATTTTCTCTTTTTTCAGTGAATTTTCCATTAGAGTCTGCAAAGATCACAGGTTGGCTTGTTTCCTGCCCCTGCAAGAGTGTAACCACAGCAGTAAACCAGTATCTGTTCTCACAGCAGCACAAGGGCATTAATAACACACACACACACACACACACACACACACACTCACTCACTCTGTTTAACCTCAGCTGCGAGTTCTGTCTCTCTACGATTTTCCATCTTCGCTTTACAGACGATTGCATTACTCAAAAGTAGCATCACACACACGCCTGCATACATGCATGTACGTATGAAGATTTACCATTAAGAAAGTTTATCTGAATAAA
>JAZGTK010006288.1:0-21025 GCA_036877625.1 Ambastaia sidthimunki
CAGCTGATGGAGAGGGGAATATGTGTTCCTGTCCACTGGGTTAATAATTAGGGCAAATGCATTACCAGCACCTGTCAACAGGTGAGGGGTAAGTTAACTGTGATTGTCTGATAATGACTATAACTATGTGCACACAGCAGCAAAATACAGTTGCGTTATCATACAGTTATCGTACTGTATGATCATGCTGCTACTAATTTCTAATCATTAGTCCATTACAAGCGAGTCTAGTCTTCTGCCTCCAAAAAAACACAATGAAACTCTTATAAAGACTGTCAGTGTGTGACCTGCTGAACCAATGTAAGAAAGATCTTCTGCCCATCACTTACTATGAGGGCCAGAAGTAAAAAGGCCTTTTCTTTTCTGAAGATTGACAAAAGACTCTAAAACCAATTGTGGGACATGCAAACTATCTACTTAAAGGCTTAATCCCTTTTAAAACCTCAAGCAGGTTATTTGCATTTTTCACAAATGGCTATGGAGCAAAGACAAGCTGAAAAGAATGCACAAGTTGAATGCACAAGTAACTTTGATGATTCTGGTTTTCTAAGCTTCCTAATCTGCACAAAGCTAAATCTTGAACAATATTATATATACTTTCATAAATACTCAGTCTAACACAAAACAACTGATCAGCTGTAACAGCTCATGCATTTTGATGTGAAGGTAAAAATCTTTGGCCATGAAGTCGATTTTAAAATGTCCCTAAAATGCCTAAACCAAACCTACGCCCTTGGATATAAAGAACACAATAATTGGTTTAGAGACAATGCTAGGAGTGTCTCGAAAGTGTGCTAATACAGCAATTTCCTGTATTTCCTATTATCCTATCATGTCACACAAACTGTTTTCTTATGAAATATCCAGTATTGATATTGAAAAGCACTGCAACATGATATCAGAGGCTGACACAGCCTATCAGGGCTGATCCACTGGCATCCATTAAAAAGACAATTGTTACATCCTGTAGTAGAATGTGCCTTCGTTTGTGTTGGTGTGGGAGAGCGAGTGAGAGAGAGAGAGGGGGAGAGTTAGACTGAAGTTCTGCATGGTGGGCAGAATGACTAAGTGTCTGCAGATCTGAGTCTGTGAGGGTGCCTGTGTCTTTAAGCACGTTGTAAATGAAGGCACAGTCCAACAGAGCAGTTGCCTCTGGGAATATTTAAGAGTCACTAGAACATTTAATTAGAATTGCTCATTAAACACAGAATAGGTGAACTTTAGTCCTGATTACCAAGTAGCTTCAAAGGCTTAATATTCTCTGTCATCTTTTCCTATTACGGATGTCCTTGGGAAAGTGATGATAACTGGGCTTTTTTAATCCCTGGGACTCATTAAATCCAGTTAAGAATCCTGCAATCTTTCCCGATTCACAGCAAAGTACTGATGCCATAACGGCATTAATGCTGTATGTTTGTTTTATACAATATTAAATCTTTTTTTTTAAAATTTATACAGCAGTTCGTTATGGTCGTTATGGTTCGTTATGTAATTGGTCTCACAGCCTTCCGAAGGCACTGGTTTTTACTAATCCCTTCCTGCAGCTCAACTGGTCAGGCATGGTGCTAGCAACGACAAGGTTATGGGTTCGATTCCCAGGAAATGGCTAAAAGGTAAAACCTGAATGCATTGCAAGTCACTTTGCATACAAGCGTTAGTCAAATGCATGAATGTAAATGTATTATATTCTTATATTTAGTCACTGTTCAAATCACTCTGCTTGTCTCTGCTTACTAGACTCTCAATAACCGTGAGCTGCGGAAGTGATGTTTGGATACTTTCAGTATACTGCTGTCACTCCACTCACATTCTCTGTTCCAGTCTGTGCGTTGCTCGGCGACACAAAGAATGATGCTTAGGCTTCTTTTGTAACTATTTTCATTGGCAGACAACGAACTGGTTAAATTCAAGTTAAAAACTTCTTGAACTGTAGAATTAAGCAGTAATCACACTCACATTTGTGCTGTTGTGCTGAATAACAGCACAGATAAAAATTAAGGATGTTGCTAAAATTCAACGTTTTAAAATGAGAGATTGTTTTGAGGACTGTCCCTATTTATCCGGGCCAGATATGTATACTATATGTCATAAAGATCCTGCCAATGACAGCCACAGCTGTGCTGATATTCCAAACAACAATATTTTGCTCATTTTTGTTATCTGTAACACAACATAGTCCCTTAAGCTGATTTGAATAATTGCAGGATTTAAAATTTAGGCAGGACAGCCGTCACGAATTAGCAAGAATCAAGTTTCAAATCTCACGCTGACTTTACGGAAGCAACAGATGCGTCAGATACAACGTGCAAAGATTTATTAGCACCTACTGTAGCAAACGGTTCTAAGAAATAGCAAAATGATGGAAAACTGTTGCATAACGTAAGTGTTTATGAGCGATGCCAAGCTGGCCACCATCACACACAGCTCTCCATTCTACCACCTCAATTACAACATACCTCCAAAATGTGCTAACACATAGTTGCAGCTTTACATGTCACAACAGATACAGAGAGTTAGAATTAAAGCTATTTAACACAAAGCCCGGTTTAACCAACAAGCAAACCTAGTTTTTAGACTTGGCTTAATGTTATGGGGTGTCATAGTCATGTGAAAAATAACAAGTCACTGCTGGAGAGTGTCATCATTCTCCAGTTTGTCTGCTGAGTCATTTTTACCTGTAGTTTCTTATTAACACACATGCTGTTGAGTAAGTGTATTGAATTCAGTGTCGGGATTGAACCATGTTAAAAACACAATCTGGGCGGAAAACTAGGAAATAATTTTGATTGAACAGATATTACCCTTTCATCATTTGGTAGACTTCACTGTTATGAAAGGATTAATTACTTCTGAATTAATCTAATTTATATATGAATACATGTCACATGTCACACTAAAATTGTTAGGTTATCCTGACATCACAAGTGAGAAGGACGTTGTCGAAATGCTTTACTTTCAGCAACTTTGGCAAGTCCCTACAAAACTCCCTGGATTACAGCTTGCAGGCCAGAGACAACTGGCCCATGTTTTTATGTGTAAACCTCAGCGCGTCAATGAGGAAATAAAACATTCAATGCAAACCAAACTTTCTCTTTTGTTGTACAAATACGTCTGTCCTGCTCTTAGCCAACTTTGCACTTCGGCACCTTTTAACAACGCTGGCGCAATAAGACAGTGGGCCACACACTAATAACAGTTCTGCATTCACAGGCTATTCACAAAGAGGAAATAAATACATGTTGTGCTCCAGACATTTTCTCCCACTGTTTCTTATCAAATTTTGAACATTTTTGCAACCAAGTGTCAAAAAAACTCCTGTGCTATTCAAACCGCACCCTGTTGAGATTAACCTCTGACCCCTGGGAAACTTGGGAGGGCTTGTAACATAAAAATGAACTTTTGCATGAGTCTATTACATACTTTTTAATAAGTGGGTGAGTATTTTAAAAGCTTATGTTTAATAAGAAAACAGAACAAATGGTTTTACAGCTAATACTACAAGAAACACATGGTTGAAAGGGCAGCTTCTAAAGTTACAATGTCCTCTTAGATGCTGATAGACTTATCTTAAAAACCAGCTCTCTTTACCACCCAAGCCAACGCTTTATCTCAAACAAAACACACCTGAGTAATAATATAA
Source organism: Ambastaia sidthimunki (assembly GCA_036877625.1). Lineage (NCBI taxonomy): Eukaryota > Metazoa > Chordata > Actinopteri > Cypriniformes > Botiidae > Ambastaia > Ambastaia sidthimunki. The sequence goes on from JAZGTK010006288.1 coordinate 3,641, forward strand.
TTAACAGTAACATACTTGCCATGTATTGCTACAAGTAACGCGTGCGTGTACGTACGTGCGCGGAGGGGGAGGGGCTGAACGTGAGCTCACATGTTTACATTAAATTCCTTACAAAAAAAACTTTGTCTAGAAGTTGCGTAATGGTTGTTAACGACATGGGAAAAAATTGGATATCATTAAAGTAAATGCACTTCGACAAACACACTGTACATGCGCAGATAGAAATCTAACAGCTGCAAATCACTGTAATCTGCGCACATGTGGACAGACATCTGTATGCGTCTGCAATGCTCAGTTTAGCCACAACTGATGTTATTTTATGTCGTGCATTGCCGATTCCAAAGTATAAATACTTAACACATGTTCAGTAAGATCGGTTTGGAAATAAATGTTGCCTGACAGTTGCCTGACTGAACATACCTGCTCTCGTCTCTTCTGCCAGCGGCCGCAGGGGCTTTCCTCCAGGATTTCGCTCTCATCTTCACTCTCTTCCTCTTTACCTCCAGACCCCGACAGCTTCTCCGGGACGGACAAAGTCATTTTCCCCGTGCTTGCTCCCTTTAACGTCTCCTTTAAGGCGGACTAGACACACTGAGGTTGATGTTGTAACTGCAAATGTGTCTCATTGACTAACACCAAAGAGCGCTGAGCACACTATTGAGCACACTAAGTTATGCATTAAAACCGTTATCCACGTAAAATAAAGTAATGCAACATGCAACGAAATCATACGATTCGTGAACACGGTTTCAAACCGCAGCAAAATATTCACTGTTGTGGTTAATGTAATCCCATCCTTGGGAATTCTTGGGAAACGGATGAGGCTCCTGTTTGCAGACAGGGTCGTACGTGAGACGCGTGTTCGTCTGGCAGTCCACCCGACACATATTTAGTGCCCCACAAGCATCGTTTCATATCTGCCCAGCTTTCACGACTGGCTAAAGCGTTGTGAATTTCCCTTTTTAATATGCTACCGTAAAGCTTGGACAATACGCACAGCGATTGCATATCCTGTCTCAGAAACAGGCATTTTACTGTATTGTGCTATGTAGTGATTTCAGTGCACACAGAACTGTCAACCTCAGTCATAATTTACACATTAAATGCGTTTCATAGTTGCATAATAAATCACGTATAAATGATACAGCCTGTACGTATTTTGAACTTCTTATTTAATTTTTTTTTTAAATTCATGCATTCAAAATTTGTTCACGTGCAAATATTCAACTCATGTCATTTTACAATGAATTTTATACAGTTATTACAGTAGATTAAAACATGAGCACTGTATGTAATGACCGGGTGTAAAAAAGTGCACGTAATTTAAGCGTCTTCAAGTCAAGACATGCGAAGTAGTGAGATTGTTGTAACCAGCATTTAAATGGGTCGGTTAAGGGGTGTATGCATGCTTGCAAAACCTCCACAGCTTCTTTAAACACGTTTTTCCACAGATCACATATAGTGAGTCTTTGTGTATCACCTGCACCTTTTACCTTTCGCTTACTTTCTAGCAAAACCCTATAGAATGTTTAATAGAATACTATATATATATATATATATATATATATAAGTGCAGTAACCCTATAGAAAGTTCAATAAGCATACTATATATAAGTGAAGTAACCCTATAAAACGTTCAATAAGGGTATTAGATATAAGTGCAGTAATTGCAATAGTAGTTTTTGTAAATAAAAACACTCCCATACAATCACCTATAGATTATTCCAGGTCTAATAGCTCATATACCTGGAAAATTTTCCTCCTGCCATGTCTTGCCTGCCAGAATAACTGACTGTTCCTTGTTTATTGTTGTGAATGGGAATCATAGGAACGTGCAGAAATGTATTATTGGCTATTGTGTGCCCTCTGCTGGTAAAGTTTCTATTTGACGTGCTGGTAAAACTTGTATGATTGACAGATAGTTAATATATTATTGTTAGTTCAAAAGTATGAAACATTGTCTGTTGGAGTCAGACGATAGTCTAGGCCGCATATATTGTAGCGTTCGTTTTCTTTTCTTTCTTCTTTTTTATTTAATACAAATGAGTAAACATTTCCTTTGTATTTCCTTCCTAATTATGACACAGTGGGTTTTTCCATTCAGGTCACTCAGTCTCGAGTTAGTAGAAAATTGCTCATAGTCCATAAACCTGTAAAGGCCACAGAAAAACTTCATAACTGAGTGTCATGCTTTAATCTCAGGCTGTGGTTTTTATACAGTCTATTTACTTTAATGCTGCAAAGAAGGTATGGCCAAGAAATACATTTATTTTCTATGGACTTACTATAGGATAGTAAATATATGCATCGCAATATATGCCATTTTTATTTATGTACAAATAAATGCACTATTTTAATACAGTTCAAAATAAAATGCAAAAGTCATTTTCACATCTAAAACTGCATAATAATTAATAATTCGCTATAGCGCAAAATAGCCATTAAAGAAATAAGATACATTTTGTGATTTAATGAATTTGTGCATTAGATTAACCAGACTTGAGCTGTTTCTTACTAACAAAACCCTTTATTCAACATTGCATAATTGCACATTGCTTTATAACACCAACCTAATAATCATTCACATAAAGTCTTGTCACATGGGTTTATTCTGAAGGACAAATAGTCCATAACCTGTCATGGAAACTAAGTTTGTGCTAGTTTGCTTTAATTAAACCCACTCAACCAATGCATTTGTGAGTCAGGAGAATAAGATTAAGACGATGCATATAAATCTGATTTAAACAGTATATGACCTCTGTATGATCTGGACCTGACACTGCCGGCAACTCCAGCTACGGCGTCTCCATTAGGACAAAAAGCATCGTTTCCAGTCCATCATTGACGATGGGTGACACGATTTTTGAAGAATTGGAAGATCTGATGCATTTTTCTGTCGCCGATTTATCCACTCGTGGATATGCAGTGATGGAGGAAATCCGTCGACAAGGGAAACTCTGTGATGTGACCTTAAAAGTAATGTTTTTTTGTTGCACTTTTCAGGGAAATGCTAACCATGTAGCCGGTTGTCAGCATGGGAGAGTCTATTGAAGTTTCACATGCTTTTAGCAAAGAGAGATGTGTAATGTTAACAGTTGTCGGTTTTCTCCGATGTCTCTCATTGCAGTTCATAGTGTTGATCGTTGTACTTTATAAATGAGCTCTTAGGTCGATTCATTGTCATGTAGTTAGCCATGTAAAGCTAACATCCACATAAGCAGCATTATATAGGTTACATATATACATATGCAATATATAGGTACATTATATGTGAAGCTGAAACTATAACAGCACGGAAGACACTGACATCTGCAGCTGTAAAACAAGGATTTGTGTGTCAGCATTGCTCCATGATTTTTGGGAAGATGTCATCTTCACATTATAGTGTAAAGTGTATTGACAAGCTGCTTTGAACAGATATCTTAAGCTGTTGTCTTATTTAATTCACAACAGGCTGATTTAATGTCATTTCTTAGAGGTAAATGAATCTTATTGAGCCCTTAATCTTAAATAAGGAAGTTAATCTTTTTCTGCTGTCTGCTAGTACTTAATTTTGTTTGTACATTCAGTTATTTAAGTTGAATGTTTAGTGCTTTAACAGTTGTCTGTCAACACCACTGAAATATCTTAAAACCCTTTATAATCACATGCCATGTTCTTTAATTCCCCCAACATTGTATTTAAAGCCTCCACTTTATTCCCCTTTTGCTGTTTTATGAAGGGATAAATAATCAAGCATCAGGCATTTAATTTTAGTGATGATATATTTACATTTATGCATATCGGAGACACTTCAAGAATTCTTGATAAGCATTTCATCATTACGGGTTCCTTGGGAATCGAACCCACAGCCTTTTGCTCTACTAACTCTCAACCAGCTGAACAACAGCAAAACTATGAAAGACCGGCAATATGACAAGTTTATTTGAATCTATGGTCACTTTCTCTGATGAGCTGTTGTGCTTTCACTCTTGCATCATCAGGCCTTTATGTGGGTCACAGAGGACAATAATCCTCTTTATCTGGTTTACCTGACTTACATACAACATGCTTATACTCATGCAGTGTTGCTGAGAATTATGGGATACTTTCAGTGTATCAGGTTTTCTGATTGGCTCATTGGATTGGCTTGCCCAAAAGTTCCCTAATAAATTACACCCGTGAAATTCCCTGGTACTTTGTACAGTCTATTTAAGAACAATTTAGATGGCAAACTAGCTGTATATACTCTGATTGTAACATCAGAAGATTTCAACATGTTCTGTGGCATTTGTATATATTGTCTATGTGAAATGTTTGCTGACTGAGTATCTGTGTGTGCAGGTAGGAGAGCACAAATTCAGTGCTCATCGGATAGTTCTTGCTGCTTCTATTCCATACTTCCATGCCATGTTTACCAACGACATGGTGGAATGCAAACAGGATGAGATTGTCATGCAGGGGATGGACCCCAGGTAAGAAATCACTTTCAAGTTAGGAATTCGTGTGGTCAGCTGTGTGGAAATTGCATTTTTGGTTTGTCTCAACAGTGCCCTCGAAGCCCTGATAAATTTTGCCTATAACGGACACATAGCCATAGACCAACAAAATGTCCAGGCTCTGCTGATAGGGGCCAGTTTTCTCCAGCTTCAAAATGTCAAAGATGCCTGCTGCTCTTTTCTACAACAGAGGTAAAATTAATACCACAAAGTTATATTTCTGCATATTTTTAGGCTGCTTTTCTTGCTTCTCTGAGGGTTCATTCTTGTGGACGTACTCTTTGTTTGTAGGTTGCATCCGAAGAATTGCCTCGGTGTACGTCAGTTTGCAGAAACCATGATGTGTACGACGCTTTATGACGGAGCCAACAGCTTCGTTCACCAGCACTTTGTGGAAGTGTCCATGTCCGAGGAGTTCCTGGCGCTCCGGCCGGATGAGGTTCTTGAACTGGTGGGCTGTGATGAGCTCAATGTTCATGCGGAGGAGCAGGTCAGAGTCACTGGGAGACATTTGGTATCATGCAAATATATGTGACATGCACATGTAGATCACATGTTTTCATTGCATGATTTATTAAATGAGGAAACAGTGGGCAGTAGTATGAGAAGATATGATTTGGTTGGTTGTAGGTATTTGAGGCTGTGCTTGCCTGGGTGAGACATGCATGTAAAGAGCGGGAGCCGCGGTTGCCAGAGTTACTGTCTAAAATCCGTCTGCCTCTGTGTCGACCTCAGTTCCTGGCCGACCGAGTCCAACAAGACGAGCTTGTGCGCTGCTGTCACAAATGCAGGTACGTTTCTTTAAGAACATCTGTAACTCTTACATTAATCCCTTTTAGTTCTACAGTTAATCAGTGACACATTATGACCATGTTACCAGAATGTTATTAAAGATTGTTTTTCTAGAAGTATGTATAACTGAATGACAGAATTTGATGCCGTGACTTCTGCTTAAAGGTGGTTGGGTAATTTTGTTTGATTTTGAAATACTGTTTCCTAATCCAGCTTAATGTGGTTAGACAACTATATGTACATTCATAGGGTGAGTTCTCCTTAAAAGTGTAAACAGTGTGGCTCTGTGGCATTTCCAGAACATTGCTGTGTTTGTTTGAGCGGCCTCATGCAGCAACTCTGGCTTAGCCAATGCTGTGGGTTTAGGGTGGGACTACTTGTTTGGCTGACCAATGGCAAGTGGGGTGGCGTAGGCAAACCTTTTTGAAAGTTTCATCTGGTGTTGTTGGTAGCACAGAAATTACACACTTTTCCCTAAATTTAGATGACGTAACAATACAATGTCTTTGAATTAAGACCTGAACTTATTTATGACTTCCACTACTAATAGGGACCTTGTCGATGAGGCAAAAGATTACCACCTCATGCCAGAACGAAGACCCCACCTTCCAGCCTACAAAACACGACAGAGGTGTTGTACGTCCATAGCAGGCTTAATCTATGCAGTTGGGGGTCTCAACAGTGCTGGTAACCTCTTCCTCTAAACCTCATGTGAGAATCAGTGGTTGTAAGATGCAAGATGATTGTTAATAAAAGTTGAATTCTCAGGGGACTCATTAAATGTTGTGGAAGTGTATGATCCAATTGGAAACTGCTGGGAGCGATGTCAACCAATGAGCACAACCCGAAGTCGAGTGGGCGTTGCCGTGGTAAACGGACTGCTTTATGCCATTGGTGGTTATGACGGTCAATCACGGCTCAGAACCGTGGAATTTTACAATCCAGAAACTGACACGTGGACCAAAGTTTCTAGCATGAATACTCAACGCAGGTGAGAAGTTGTCAGCCATAGACATAATGTGTATGATAATGTATATATTTTATTCTCAAAAGTTAACTGAAGACGGTTTAATATACCTGATGTGTCAATCTCTTTTGTTTTTTTTCTCTCTCCCTCTCTCTTTCTTGCTCTCTCATCTGCACTAGTGCAATGGGAACAGTTGTGGTTGATGGACATATATATATTTGTGGTGGATATGATGGGAAATCTTCTCTGAATTCAGTTGAGTGTTATTCTCCAGAGACTGACAGGTGAGTCATTACATCACTGCTCAGCTGTTTATTGAACTTCTGGATGTCTGAACATGCTGCACTTACTTTGAAATTCTTCATACACTTGTCATTATAGCTGCAGTGTCTGTTTGTTATTAGATGGACGATAGTGACAGAAATGAGCTCGAACCGCAGTGCTGCTGGTGTCACTGTATTTGAAGGCAGAATATACGTATCAGGTGGTCATGATGGTCTGCAGATCTTTAACACGGTTAGTGAGCATCATTCATCTCAGCTTTTTTTGGAGGTGTCTGTCTATTTTAGCTTTCTTTGGTTTTGAGAGTGATTTCTAAAAACTAATATGTCTAATAATATTCAGATATAAGATTGAAGATGTTTCTTGAAGACGGTTCTTTAATGTTTCCGCCACCAGGTGGAGTACTACAACCACCATACAGCTTTGTGGCACCCCGTTGCTCCCATGATGAACAAGCGCTGTCGGCATGGCGCCGCATCCTTGGGCAGCAGCCTTTATGTGGCCGGAGGTTATGATGGCTCTGCGTTCCTCAGCGGAGCGGAGGTCTACAGCTCAGTAACCGATCAGTGGAGCCACCTGGTGGCCATGAACACCCGGCGCAGCCGCGTTTCTCTGGTGGCCAACTGTGGTCGACTCTATGCAGTGGGAGGTTATGACGGACAGTCCAATCTTAGCTCTTTGGAGATGTACGATCCAGAAACGAACCGCTGGACGTTTATGGCACCAATGGTGTGCCATGAAGGTGGGGTAGGGGTAGGCTGTATACCCCTGCAGCCTGCCTAGCGCCACCATCTTCCTCAGCCCCCAAAGGACATTTTGCATATTTAAGAAAAAACATTTTTTGTACTGGGTGATCTCACAGTGCATTCATGATGTCATGACCTTGCTTGACATGTTTTCATCAGGTACTATTCAGGCTTTGAGAAAAGTCTCAAGCGTTATGCCAGTACACCTGTAATGGTGATAGTAAATCCTGTTTTGTTCCTTTTGACGACCGGATGAAGAATGATGTCACATTAGGATCCTCGTAAGAAGATCTGAGCTCCTAACTTCTCCTTTAACACATCTGGGAATAAGAAAGAACGTAACGGGAACAAAAGAAAACATGTTAACTAGGGAAAAACAGATTCTCATGTTGTGCGGGAATAAGATGACGATCTTTCCTAGTGTTAACCGGTAACTTTGGTAACCCATTAAACCATCAGTTTCTGGATTTTATAGTTTGTTATTCTGCTAAACAGGAAGCTAGTTTTGATTTATAGACAGGTTAAAGTTAACCACTGTTAACCTACGCCATAATTGGGAGATTATAATCAAGTAGGTAAGATTAGTAAAAATAATTCTGATATTTCAAAGTATATCTATTATGTTATGAAGAACTTTTATTGCTTAATATATTTAGAGAGTTTTAAACATTTGATTTGGGATATCGCTGTATATGTGAACATGATGGAAGTCTATTGTGTGCAAACGATCAGTCGTGCATCAGCAAAACATCTTCTAGATGTGCCGTTTACACAGGACCTGCGTTAAAACATTTTGAATTCAACACTTGAACTTTTCAAGAAGAAAGTATTTTTCTCGATCTGGTTCAGTATGTAGTTCAAAGAGCCGGTCACCAGCTCTGTATAGCAAAGATTTTGACCAATTATAAAATGAATCGGTTCTGAACCACCTGACCCATCTGATGCTCTTTCCTTTCAAGAGAACCCATGTCAGATATATGACTTCAGGATTTTTTACTATTGTGGCATTAGGTTCTTTTAAAGTTATGGGTGCAGATCATATGAGATTTAAATGAGACATTCGCTAGTGTTTTGTGCTAAGTGTTTTTTATGTTTTAAGACAGTAAAGAATTGACTGTATGTAAGTGTGTTTTAAGATGGCCTAACGTTCCTTAGACATTTTTTGCTTTTAATTTGAAATAACTGAATTTGGGATTACTGACTGTGAATTTTTTAACACGTTTATATTTTTCTCTTATCTTACCAGCACTGTCTCTCTCTGCTGAGGTCATTTCATGATGTTTTTGTATTAACTTCCAATTGTGCTCCAGTATTTACAATTTAAATTTTTTATATCTCTGAATATTTTAATTTATTATTAGCTGTAATGTTTCTTTTTCTTTTTATAGCATTGCACAGAAATGAGAATCAAGTTTATGTTTTACAGTAATCTAATATGTATATATATGGATCAGTGAATCTCTGTTTTATGTGTACATTTCTTCTGCTACCTCTGTGTGAGATGGGAGAGTTTTACAGTCTCCACAGTCGCCCTGTGACTTTTTAAAAACATTTCCAGTTAACCTGAAGGAACTTTATGGCATTAACTGAACTTTTGTGTGGGACTAAAAAAATCTTTTTCATATATTTCTTAAATGTCTTAAATAAACAGTGATTTTATGGACTCAGTGGAGCCTTGTCCCCTAATTTTGCCCGTGATGCAGACAGCTGCTGACCACACCCTTTGTCTGGGTGGTGTTTTAATCGAGCAGACCTGCGTCTGCACCCTGTTAGTATGCGAGATTCACGTATGACTGAGAACATGAACGCAGTGCTGGTGGTCTTGTTGCTTATCTCTGCATTGAGCTCCTCAACAGCTCTGCCCATGAAGTTTCTTCAGAAGGTAAAAGGACTTTTATTTTGTCTTCAAAATAAGAGCTGAAGTGCATTGTAGAAGGATGAATTGTGCATGTTTTTTATGAATTGAAGGGCATCAATGTATTTAATTATAAACCACTTTTTACTTGCCGTGTATTTTTCCTGTAAATTTGTATTTGTCATCATCTTAGACAGTTCAACTGCTCCAGACCTCAGACACTACGGACAGCATAAGACTAGGAAACTCACAGGTGAGAAGCATGTTTTTGGCGGCTGGTTTAGTGAGATCTGGAATATTACAGCTCTGCTGTGCTGCTTCTGTAGGACGTGAGGGGCAGCAGCTTTGGAGCCCGTCAGAAAAGAGGTTCTGCAAACACAAAGAAACCGGCTCAATATTGTGCTGGATGCTTCTCAGTTATTGGAGACCCGACAAAACCACAGCAGTGACCGCAGCGAAATCTCAGAATGTAAAGATGTATTTCTGTATCCCGAAATCAGATTACGTTTCCTATCAGAAATCTGTTTGAAAATCTGTTTGTATAACTTTATTATTGTATGCTGTATTTAAAACATTTTATGCATTTTTTTATGATCAGTAAATTGTTTAAACTAGTTTGTAAATGCCTGTACAGTTAACCTTGTAAACCAGAATGTTGACCCTTTTTTTTTTACTTTTTACACAGTGTTGCATGTTTCTGCCCAGCATGCAGTAAAGTTGCCATTAGTGGATTTCCTAAAAAACTAAATTCTAGTTGAGAAGAGTTACATGGGTTTTGAAGTAATGTCTAGGTAATGTCTCAGATACCTGTTATTACAACCACATGGTGTCATTGTCGAGTTTAGGAATTAAAATTCTGGCCAGTCATTTATTTGTCTCATACTGCCATTTAGGGCTTTTGATTTACGCATGAGAGTGTTAAACAAGGTCATAGATCATGAAGTCTAGTTTTAAAAATCTGCTTTGCTGTAAAACTGCATATAAAAGATATAACATATAAATGATAACCTCACCATTTAATGAAGGTGAATATTTTAGGAGTACATGAGAATTTCTTCAAATAATGCCATGCAAATTGCTATATTTTATAGTTTATACATTTCAGAGTCTGTGCAAGTGAAGAAACAGAAAATTATCTATATAATTCACCATCACTGTGAAGAGTAACTCATTTTTAACTCATTTTTCACTGAGTGCATTCGAACCTGATAATTCGAATTAAATGCATTTTAAATCTCAAAACAGCCATTTAGAGGAACAGAAGGTGATAGAATCTTAACTATTACAGGATTTGACTTCTACTCTGAACATTATATTAATTAACGTTAGGTGTAATATTAAAAGAACTCACCACTCTTTACATATTTCATTGAAACATTACCTTCAGTCTGTGTTCCACAGGTGGTAGGTGCTGAAGCAGTTTGTACCTCAGGAACTAAAGAACCATCTGGGCACCTAAGGTTCATTACATACATTGTGGTTTTATACTTTATGCCCTGAGAGCTCTCCCAGAGTTCAAAGGAACTGTGCAGAAAGTGAAACTAGAGATAGTTTCTAAGAATTATAGGCTTCTGAGAAGAAAGGAAGAAGATTTAGTAGATAAATAAACCATGAATTAATCATTCAAGCCAGGACTTTAGTTGTTCTATAGGCTAAACATACACATACATCAGTTTTACAGTCGTAAGCAGGTCTGGAATGAGACTCACTCTGAAGAGCAGAATCTGCTCTCCTCCCCATCTAGCATAGCGTGATATGTTCCAATCTCCAATCTCCAACTCCATCTTGTTGTCGAGCAAAGTTTCATAGTCACGTCGCTGCTGCTCAATGTCCCCACAGACGTCAGCGAGTTCTGCCTTCAGCTTCCTCATAACAGAGCCCAGGTTTTGCAGCTCAATGTCATGCCAGTGCTTGGCATCATTGAGGGCATTCTTCAGGCCTCGCTTCTGCAGGGGGCATGTTGTCATGTGAGTAACTGAATTTTTACTTCAGGAATTTCTTAAAACTGATGCATTTAAACATACTTAGGTCATACATAGTTCACTGTATTGAATTGAATGTTGTGGTTTATAGCTTTTGTGGCCACACTTTGAGAAACATAGAGAACTTGATTTCCTACCAGAGCTCTTATGGACTCTTGGCCTGCAGTTTCAGAATTTTGCACCCGGCATCATTGCACTCGGTCTTCAGGCTCTCAAGTTCCTTCTCCTCTTGACTCAGCTTACTGTTCACACTGTCAGCCTGCAGCGCACCCACACACGCATTGTTTTTGTACAGATATATTGAAACTTCACAAGCCCACAGAACCCAGAATCAAGACCCTTGCGATCACAATTAATTCTGTGTTAATCACTGAAGACTTTGTTCTGAGATATACTGTCATTGTCATTCTTTGGTTTACCTTGCACCAGGCATCAGTTTCTGCAAGGTTCTTCTCGATGACCTTTTCCCAGTGGAAATGGATGAAGGCTAGAAACTGATCCAGACTGGTCTGAATGGGAGCATCTGGTTCTTCAACCTCATGGCCAGACATCTGCTTATAAAGCTCTCTGACATCCTGAAGAACACAAGAACTTCATAAACTTCTGCACTGCCTGAAGAGAGTTTTGTTGTTGTCTTATCTCACCTCCATGTGATTGTGCTGCAGATCCATCAGTCCATTCTTCAGACTTTCTCCAGATCCCTCCAGGTCAGGTTTGCATCATCGATGACCTTGTACAGTGAATTAATCTCATCCTCAACTGCTCATTCTCAAATCTGAAATCATCCACAGAATCCATATGCAGGGAATTATTTTAAGGAGTAAATTTGTAGAAAAGGAAAAGACCCACTAAATCTGTTTTTTTCTTGTGTTGTTGTATTTTGTGTTGAAACAGGAAGCTGGGGGCTATTTGTCAGCGACAGGTGGTATTGCAGAAGGATATCCTGTAGAGTCATAAGGTCATAAGGTGTTTTTTGTTTTGAAAGAGAAAGCCTGTATATTTTAAATCCATTTTATCAATGTTTTGGAGTGACAGTCTCAAAGCTATAAACTAAAAATGATTAGCTGGAAATGATTATTTAATTTAAATAGTTTTGCTTCTCAATAAATGTTTTTCTGGATGTTTAGATCCGTTTATATATCTTTGTTGTGAGTTCTGAAACACACACCTGTCTTTGCAGTCCTCTGCATTGGCTTGAACATTCGCATAAGTCGAGCGTTGCCCAGGAATACTTCATTCACCTGACAGAGAGCAGAAATAGGTTAACCTGCACACCAATGAGCAAACACTTTTCTTACTTTTCTGGTAGGCATTCCTCATAATATACTGCCTAAGAACCAAATACCAGTATCAATTTTCTTAATCAGTATTTTTCTCTTGTTTTCCAGTTAAAAATTAAATCCACCCATCTTTAAAACAAGATCAATTTGCATGATATTCAAGAAAATATTTTAAATGTATTAGGTTTATTGTTCATTCCTATTGTTATTTTTTACATGTTAGGGTAAATCTCTAAATTGTGTTTTATGCTTAACAAAGTAAAAAAAATGTCCTAACATCTCATGCAGATTTGCTTCTCAAATACATTCATTTTCTTATATAGAAGTTTCAATATTTTTTTCCATAAAACATGTCCAGCTCTGTGTAATATCCCCTTCTACCTGTATATAAACATCCTCCCAGTCTTGCTTTAGGCTGCTCCATGTCCCGGTGCTGACGGCTTTATGATCCAAACACTGTCTGATCTGTTTCTCCAGCTGTTGGTTAAGTTGCTCCAGAGCGTGTACTTTATCTCGGTATTCCAGAAGGCATGCGTTGAGGCTGTTGGATGCAAACGGGTGGCCCCTGTCTCCGTACTGGGTCACCACAGGGACACGGGTGCTTCTGAAACCCTGCAGGAACACACTGCTAATGTCCAGAGCTCTGTGAGACACCCGTGTGCCCAGGCTGCTGGTACCACCGGTGGGAGCCATGCCTACAAACACCCCCCGAGATGCAGAGGTCCCTGCTCCGGTCATGCGGCCCTCTCATTAGCTGCCTGGCCCAGGAAGTGCGGTCTGTGCCGTGGGAGAGGCATGTCTGTCCCGTTGCTTTTTTTAAGTGACTACTTGTGCCACCGTTTGTTCATAGACACTGTAGCAACGCAAGAACAAACATCCCCTGATCACCCCTCAGCTAAACGGCAACAGCTAGCAAAGCGTGACTCTTTATGGTGGTCTGGCCTTCTGGAAAGCAGGTTCTTTGTTCCAGCTCTGTTGTTTTGGTACCATTGTGACAAAAACCAGGTGAGCGGCCCATAAGAGCAGCAACTTTTGGTGTGTTCCATGAGAGATGTGTGACCTCTACACTCCTGTAAGAAAGAAACAGCATTTGAGATACAATCTTTCTTAAAGCCACAACTTCCCGTTTGCAGGTGGCATTAAAACAGGGAAGTCAAACTGAGGTTGTCTGTGTCATTTTTTGTACTTCTAAGACTCCTGTTGTAAGACAACATCATGTTACATGAAATTGAAGACACGACTGGTAAGTCTAAGAACAGCATAGCAAAGATGTTACCCTCAACTTTTAAGTTTCACTGTCATGTACTCGCTCAATGAATATGTGATGTTGATAACATGGCAATCTTTAACTCTGTCCTGTTCTTTACCCCCACATGATCAGATATGCAGAACTGACTGGCTGATTGCTGTGGATGCCTGAGGCTGTGTTCAAACTTAGTGTCTGTCTGTCTGTCTGTCTGTCTGTCATTTCATTTAGACAAAATCTTTGTTCTTACACACTGACGTCCGCCGGTATGTGACTTTAATGTGAATTCAGGGGCTTTTTGTGCATACTGTATGAAACTGAAACTGGTGCAAATTCATAAGAAATAAAGCAGCAACTGTAAAGTTTCTGAACCCAAAAACATTTTGGTTTCTCAGAACAGAAAGCTCTTAGAATGTGTTGCTTTAGGGGGCCTTTTTCACCACTAAAATACCTCACAGAACCTCTGATGTACTTTTTGTCCTCAAGCAAGTTCCTCACCCTAGATTTGAGGGTTATTTCTGCATTAGAGGCAGAATGTTTTACATATGAAAATCAACACTGATGAATAATTTCCTAATAATCAACAGTGTAAACAACCCTGAGTGTGAAGTACATCAGACATCTGTGATATAAAAACTAGAACCAGACAAATTCCTTCTTTAAGAGCAGAACATCTGTGTACATTTCTTTCTCTTCCCCTTTATTGTTCAGGGAATTTTTATAAATGATATTGATATTCTATGATGCAGTCATCACAACTTGTTTTAATGAAATAATTTTTTTTTATTTAAAGGTCACTTCAGTTGAGCTGTCTTACAATAGTCCCTTTGTGCAAATGATACTGTTCAAGGTTTCGATCGGATTGCGTTTTAATTTGTTACCAAATGTTACCACAGTTCGGGAAAAACCCTCTGATGTCTGAATTTTCTTGAGATGCGTGTGTACTCACTGTCTCTGACCTCAGAATTGATTTGGATGCCAAATACATCAGCCTAAAATCTGAACTGGACTTTGTCACCAAAACACAGGAGGAGCTACAAATGAGAAACAGGCATCAGTTAAAATCTGATTACAAATCTGTATCTAAAATCTACACTCAAAAGTGTTAATCAAGATATAATTGCTACACTTTATTGTTTTTATCACTGCAGGAACTGTTTTCATTGCAGTCTAAACTGGTTTCAATGATTGAAGTTGACACTGGGAAGTCGTTCAACATCTCAAAGACACTCAATAAAATGTGGGAGGAGTATGAGACATCTGTGCACCAACACAGAGAAGATGATGCGTACTACAAACTCAAGGTCTGCACACAAGAACCCAGCTAACAAGGTTCTAAGAACATTTCCATAATGTTTGTATTAAGTAACAAAAAAATTAAAAATGTTATTTTGAACGTTCTTGGAATGTTCAAAAGTTCAAAATGTTCATTATTGCTTGGTGAAAGAATTTTTTTTTTTTAAATTCCATAATGTTCTTAAAACAGTTTAAGATTAACCTTTTGGATTAATATATATATGCTATATAACATAAAAAAAAGTTCTGCTAACATTGCTACAAGAACTTTCTTCATGGAACTTTTAGAGAATGTTAGCCGATGTTCTAAAAATGAAATGAAGTTTCAGGTAGATCTCTTCTGCTTTTCAGATGGAAGAGATGCAAACGGCCGACGTCACAAACACAGAGGCTGTCGTCAGCCAAAGCTGAAATTACAGCAGCCAGGAAAGAATTGCAGACACTGAACCTGGAGTTGCAGGGGCTTGTAGCTGCAGTAAGTGAGGTCAATACTAGTATCAATACTAAGATGTGTTAAATCTAACATGTGTGATAATATAAAATCATGCAAAACCAAGACATTTGACAGCAATGCAGTTTAAAGCTGATTGTGAGGATGGTGTTATTTTTAAGGTCTTTGGTTTGGTAGAATTGAGGTTCGTGCTCAACAGAAAGTGTTGAACCATGAGCAGAGTTCTCAGCAGGCATGAAAATGTTTTGAATAAATCACAGCTGTCTGAGACAGGAAGAGGACGACACAGGAAGTGGTTTATTGATCTCAGCTTCGTCATATTGACAGTTAAAGCCTCGATGCCACACAACTGTTGCAAAACAACCGGTTTCCCAAGTAACTCTCACACGCCTCACTAAAAGTGTTTTCTTTATATCACTTTCAATCTTTGTTTGAGAACATGAGACATCATTGGAGCGTCATCTAAACATCATCTAAACCCTAACGTTTATTAAAAGGCAGGGTACTGTAAATTTGGTCAGTGACTCTGGACAAATAGTGACTATTTGTTGAATTGATTACAAATTAAACACATTTTTTTCTCTTTTCAGAAGGTGACTCTGGAGCAGAGCCTAGCAGAAGCCCAGACCCAGTCCAGTGTGGGTGTGTCTGAGTACCAGGCACAGATCACTAGCCTCACGTCAGCTATAGAGGTGCCCAAATCAGATCTCCACAAACAGATCCTGGCCTACCAAGAGCTGCTGGACATCAGACTGGCTCTGGATGTGGAAATCTCCACCTACAGGAAACTGCTGGAGGGAGATTACTTCAAGTAAATATTGAAGTCATAAGCAAACTACAGACAACAAATCTTTATATGTAGATTATGTATAACTTTAGAACAAAGTGATGTATTTTGTGACCTCTGTATTTAACCATTACTGGTGAGGAGTGAACACACACTGCAAGCCGTGAACACACACACCTGCAGTGCCAACACACACACACACACGCAAAGTCTTCATAATTTTCAATGCGTTTGATTTCTTTAGAATCCAGAAGCTGGTGAGTTTATGAAACATCAAAGCAATGGCTGTATTAAAAGCATCAGGGAGTTTCTTTAGGTAGTTTCCTCACTATGTTAGACAGCTTCTGTGGTTTTGACGGTTGTATCTCATTGAGTGTTTGCTTAGCAACTGTTATTCACCATCAAAAACTGTCATAGTTATGACGAGCATTACATAGATGTTCAACCAACGTTCTGCATTTGACAGTACAGGTATGAATGTGAGCATCATGACAAAAATAACTGAGAAAGATCTCTCCTCCATCTGACGTATTTAACACACAGTAACAATTGAGCCATTTCAAGTGATTGCTAAACTGACTTGCTGTCTCAGGCCAGATCAATAACAGTGACTTAAAAATGTGTCTTAGGCTGATTGAAGCTATTGTTTGACTTAAAAGGTTGATTTTGGCGTCATCATCTTGTGGTTTGCTTCTCATGTCAGGCACATGACTGGCAGCAGATGAGCTGGCACAGTTGGTAACGTCCTTTCACTAGTTCAGCAAAAGTCTGTTTTCTTTTGGTTGTTGAGGAAAACAGTCCTCAGAATCACATTAAAGAAATCTATAAAATGGAAGTAGATGTGATAGACTTACAGCCTATTTTACTTAAACATAATAATGGTCAAAAGTCCAGAGGCCTAGGGAGGGGGGACCTTTCTCATCTGCGCTTTTCCATCCTGTAGGGAGGGCTCCACCCCGCACCAGCACCCCCCAGGGCACCCCATAACCCAGAACATACAAACTAAATACGTTCTGACAGGCAAGTTTCAATCTAATATGCAAGGGCAGTGTAGGCCATTGTAAACCCTGTGCACTCCCTTACAGATTAATTGTCTATTTCAATAAATACATTATAACCTCAACTAATTAATTTTCTTTCTCTCTTTTTGTTTATTCCTGTGTCCATCTTTTATTCTCGTCTTCCACCCATTGTCCTGTAATGCCAGCTGGTCAGATAAAGAT
>JAZGTK010006289.1:0-21024 GCA_036877625.1 Ambastaia sidthimunki
GACCAATATGTAAAATTATAAATCAAGTCAAGGAGTCAGTTGCTTTAATGATGTTCTCAATGACTTATGTGTATTTGCCTTGTTCTCCTGCAGCTTCCTTTTCAGGGTTAATAATGTTATCACAATGCCAAGGAAACACTTTTGTTCTCTCTGTAAAAGTCACTGTTTTAAAGACCTCAGCATATTTACATTTATGCATTTGGCAGACGCTTTTTTCCAAAGCAACTCACAGTACATTTAAGTTATACATTCTGTTGGTACATGTGCTGGGAATCAAACCCATGGCAACTGGCCTTATTACTGCCATATTACTGCACACTTTGCAGTTGGACTATTCTGTATTGGTTCCTTTGAGATGGCATATTCTAGATACTTTGAGGCAATCAAGTTGAGAATTTGAGCAGCACACTGTTGGTGGGGTGATAAGAATAAACTTCAAAGACCACGTGTATATAGAGAATGTGAACCTATCACATCATGTTGTATGTTAGAGCAGCATTGTCATCTTAGTATGACCACCTTCTGTTGCTGATACTGAAGTTAATATAGATACCTGCTTATCATTTGTTTTATTTTTGCTTCGAAAAAAATCAATACATTTTTCTTGGTATTGTTGCAGCGAAGAGGCTTTTGTTCTGCTTCTGTCATCACACATTGACACACAGTGACTGAACGCGACCGTTAAAACTAGTTGTTAACCAGCGGTCATTTGGCAGTCACGTAGCTGCAAATCCTGATCTACAAATCTGACCAAAACTCCAAAAACATATATAAAACACAGCAGGCAGTAATTACAGATATATCTACATGTTAAACGATCATTAAAGAGAACGTTAGAAGCGTCTTTCTTATTTGTTTCCTTTATCCTGCGCACAGCCTCAGTTTGTGTATAAGACTACGTTCACTACAATCTGCCGGTGGAAGCTATGGTTTGTCTAAAAAGTCTCTAGATACAACATTGGCAGCAACAAACATACCTTTACTAAAACGTGCATTGGCTAATAATGAGGTGTGGCAGCAAACATGGCTCTCATTGGCTTCTTACTCTGTCGTCACTTTTTCGCGCCTCTTGTCCTCTCGAGTGGGTCGTGATCTTAACCTGCGAGCCAACAAGTTATTACAAATGCCTGTACAGCATTCATGGTGAGAAGGTCAATACGCGCAAGCAGTTGTTATGTCTCAACCATGGCTATATCCTACCGTTTTACTTTGCATTTATGGATTTTTCTGCAGTCACAGACCTCTGGAGCCCTTTTTGACCCCGTTTTTGATGGGACCTGATAAAAACTTAACGGAAACAGAGGTAAGGTGGTAGATGTGCCTTTAAGGTGATGAAAGTATACAATAAAACAATGCAAGCTAATCCCATGCGGCAGCACTACTGTATAAGTGCTATATTTTTAGATGGCGATGTCTAAACTATTGTAACAGAATGGAGTTTATTTAATGACATATTTATAAATGAGAAATATACACCGTGTAAGTGTTGAATGTAAACGTCCCACCTCCTTCCTACACTACCAGTCAAAAGTTTAGGGTCGCTTGATTGATATCTGTCAAAAAATCTTTTAATCTCAAGGCTATGTTTGGAAGTTTGGAAATTGATTTGTGGACAAAACTATAATTGTGGCAACATATTATTTGTTTCTTTAAAAATGTTTAAAATGTTTTTTGAAATAATAAAGGCAGCTTTTGAGTTAAATAGATAATATATGAAAATAAAAATAGATGGGTACTCCTTCAGTACTTTTTTGAAAAGCATCCCAAAGTGATACCTTAAGAAGCTGGGTTATAATTCCTTTTAATTCTATTGATATAGCACTTTTCACAGTGTTGTATAAGCACAGAGAAGAAAATAAATAGCATATATATAATATATTGTAATACATGGTATCTCAGTATTGTGTAAAGCTAAATTAACACTGAATTAAATTATTAGTATTACTGAAAGTTTTGTTTTCCTTGTTTGTTAGTAATACCAATAATGATACAATTTGCAATAATTTGCAATAAGACCGTCTAATGTACATTAGCATTTACAAAACTAAAATAGAAAATAAACAGTAAAAAATCTGTAATTTGAATATTATATTGGAAATTAAATTAACAGAATTAAGCAAACCCTACAGTATCATTAGCTATTGTTAGCAGTCTTCCAGTAAGCTAGCCAACATGTGTGGCATAAAATGATTTAATGCCAGGAGTACATTTTTGCAAATTCTAGGCAAAGGCTAGCTACTTTCAAGGCACAAAAATATGACAATTTTTATTTTAATGAATGAGGTCTAATCTCCAAATTTCAGCTGGATTAGCAAAGCTATATCACACAGTGATTAGCTTATGAAGTGTTTGTGTGGTTAGGCATAATGTGATCATATATTTAAACAGATGAGCACGACACTGCATTGTAAGTTGTTGTTTTTTTAAATAAAAGCACATGCCAAATAAATAAAATGTACATGTAAATATGGTTGGTAGAAATTGGTAAACAAAAATAGGTAAAAATGCAATTAGCTGTTATAGTTATATATCTGACATGTCTATTTTTAACTCTGATTGCAGGTTGTGAATGAGATCTACCCATTCTGGACGTATTCCTATCTTGTCCTGTTGTTTCCTATTTTCCTGGCCACAGATTACCTCCGCTACAAACCTGTACTAATTCTCCAGGCAGCCAGCTTGATAGTGACTTATGCCTTGCTTGTGAAGGCCCAGGGTGTGCCTGTAATGCAGTTACTGGAATTCTTTTTTGGTCTAGCTACTGCCACTGAAGTAGCCTACTATTCCTACATTTACAGTGTGGTGGAGCCATCTCATTATCAAAAGGTGACTGGTTTTTGTCGCAGTGTCACTCTGTTGGGCTCGGCCATTGGCTCTCTAATTGGACAGATTCTGGTATCTGTGGCCCAGGTGCGTCTCTTTTACCTGAGTGTCATCACACTGGTGTCTTCCTGCTTAGCTTTTGTTGCCCCGTGGTTTTTACCCATGCCCAGCAAAAGCTTGTTCTTTCACCAAAGAGAGGGCAGCTCTCAGGATGAGGCAACTCTTGAACCCCTGAACAGCAGTCGGCTGATGTCAGAGGATTCACAGTTCAAAATCCAACTTGGTGTCCATGAAAGAAAGGTGGGTTAAGTGGAGATTTTCATTTGTGTTACTGTCTGGTAATCCACAGACAAACCACATGAAAGACCTAGTTATGATCATATAATTGTATTAAAGAAATTTTGGATTACTTTCAGATGGAAGAATAAGAACACAACTAACCAATAGGTGTCATCACACTTTCTGTGTTTGGCTCCTAATAAAACATAATTTATGCTATTATGCTGATACAGATATAATCATCAATATGTAATAATCAGATAACTGTCTCTATCTATGGCTTGGTTTGACTAATTTGTGTAATTTTAGGCTCTGAAGGACAGAACTAGCAATAATGGATTACTGGAAGTGTTAAAGATGCTCTGGGCAGATTTTCTGCAGTGTTATTCTTCCTCTACACTCCTGGCCTGGTCAGTGTGGTGGGCTTTGTCCACCTGCGGCTACTTCCAGGTGATTAATTATGCTCAGGCACTTTGGGAGAAGATCTTGCCTTCCAATGATTTTGAGATCTACAATGGCTATGTGGAGACTATTTCAACATTGCTTGGTATGGACGTGTTATTTCTTTATAAATTTTATAAATGTATTTATAAATTCGTCATGACTGTCATTTTCAAACTGTTGTACTTACTGTAATTTGTTTAAATAAGCTATGAAGTACAAGAGGCTGTGTTTAAGCTGTCACAGTATTCATAATATGGTACCTCTTTTTTTAATGAAACATGTTATATCATTTTTATAATGTTACCCCTGTTGTGGCAAATTTCTCCAGTTTCAGAAATATGGCCCTTGAGTCAAGGGTTCCATGTACCAAACAATGTAAACTTTATTGTACAAGACAACAAAGCTCGTTCTCAGTCTAATTCTTAGTTTTTATACGGTGAAAGCCAATGATCTTGATGAGCACCTCCCTTTCTCTTTTTAGCACCCATTCGCTCACCATTATTTTCTCCGATAAGCATTAACTTTGGCACAGCACAGTTGAACTTATTTTATAACAACTAAATCAAGTTATTTTATTTCAGTTAACAAAAAGTACCTATTAAGGAACTGCGTAAAAATATATGTGCATCTGGTTAGTGCACATACAGATGAACCCTCTTGAATTTACCACTCTTATGAGAGTACATGAAAATACATAAAAATATACTGTTTGTAATATAAGAACATACTATTTGTAATATAAAAATACATGATACCACATACTAAAAATAAGGACATTAAAACATTTTAATGAACATTACAGTGTTTCAGTGTCAGAATATAATTAATGCCATCCCTTCGTTTAGGACATAATGACATATAAACAGTAACAGAATCTTGTTACAGTCATACACTAACAAAAATAGCAATCATATTCTAATTTTGATTATTCTAACTACTATTGACTGTAGAAGATAAATACTGAGTTTTGTTTACAAATAAAGCATTGTCCACTAAAGATGTATTTTTCCCTGACAGGTTCACCCAAAATTAATGTTAATATATATATGTTCTCCACCATTCCTTGTGTAAGGGATTTAACATGCATATAGAGCATGTAGCACGGATCAGCAGGTTTAGGGACTTCAGATTATGAGCATTAACTAACAACATCAAGTATGATACAAACAAGACTTTATTAATTTGATTAAACACATACAGTTGAGCACTGGAAAAGGCTGAAGCAAAGTAAAGGTTAAAGTATGAAGTTTGGTAAATTCAGCAGATCAACAACCTGAAGGGACCATCAGTTTAATTTCAACACATCTTAGTAAAAGGGCTAATGATGGAAGAACTTTCTTTTTATGTGGTCACTAAACTGTCCTAAACTGTAGGTATTTGTATTTATTCCTGTTGTATGTTGGTTCCCATACTATATAGCTTAACTGTAACTCTGTAGATATGCAGTTTGACTCATGTTTTTCATATTTAGATAGATATTTAGAGCATATTTAGTAACAGATTGTTCTCTAATTTAGGTTGTGTAACCATCACGGGCATGACACTCTTTTTACAATAACCTGGATTAATATTTGCAAATGTGCCATGTGTGCAACACAAATAAGGTATTGAGCGTGACGAAAAAACTTTTTCTGCCCAACAACTATTGGTCAATGTTTGCCTCACTAGGCGTGACATACAGTATGTGAAGTTAAAAATGACCACCAACAGTTGGTTCTTCCTTGTTCTTCCTTTTCCACTCATTTTCTGACAGATCTTTGGCCCCAGTACTCTTCTGGCAGAGAAGCCTGTGAAATGTTTTTTCTTAGATTCGATAAGGTGACGTATGTATTCTCTGGACGAGTGCATAAGCTGATCGTTATCGTTATCTTCATTCGTACTACAAAACATGTATATTTAATGACAGTTAATTGTATGTATTTTACTTTGAGCTGAATCAACTATTTTCTGATTGGTATAGTGTTTTATATAGCACTGTTTCATTGACATGGCCCTCAATTTGTTGACATTTCATTGACATGGCCCTCATTATTATACTAGGTTTTGTAGAGACAGCTAGTTTGATACAGAGGGTCTTTGATGAATGAAAGTCAAGGTAGTAGCCTGGCCCAAGCTTGAAGGTCTGCTGAAGACTTCTAACTCAGCATTCTTATCATGATGTCAGTCCTCAAAGAACTAAAAAGAAGGAATTGCAGAAGATGAGGTGAAAGATGAGAGGCAAGAACTTTGGTCTTTAAACTGTAAGAATGTCACACCTTAAAAGGATGTGTGCACCAATCACCATGTTGTACACCATGACAACACATGAATGGGTTTACTACGCATATACAAAACTTCTATATTCAAATTCAGCAGTCACATGTGTTTAAATATTGATAAACTGTTAACAGTTTGGCAGCCTTTGCTAAAAGTCAGTATTCTGATTTTTTTCCCCGCCAGGTGCTTTTGTGGCATTTCTGGTTAGCTTTGTGAAAGTGTCGTGGGCGGTGTGGGGGGAACTTGCTATCTGCATTTTCTCTGTGATGATCGCTATGTGTGTGTACCTCATGCACACCATCAGAAATATCTGGGTGTGTTACACCTCTTATGTTCTGTTCAGAGCTACCTACATGCTGCTTATCACCATTGCAACGTAAGTTAAACTGTCAGTCTGTGTCCACCTTTTATTTTGAAATCTATTTTAATGGTACCTCTAAAAAGCTTTGCAAGTGATAAAAAAAACCTGTACATCAATATTAAGTAAAAAATGTAATCTTTTAACTTTGCTTTGTGTTGCAGGTATCAGATTGCTGCTAATCTAAGCATGAAACGTTATGCTTTGGTTTTTGGAGTGAATACCTTTTTTGCCCTCTTACTGCAAACACTGCTTACGGTGATTGTAGTAGATTCTGCTGGCCTGGGCCTGGACATTTTCCTGCAGGTACACCCTGAACCCCAGCTGAGTGCATTATCTGACCTGTGGATTGATGCTATAAGCTGCTAATATGTTGCACAATATTGCCCTTTTTTTACAGTTTATGATCTATGCTGGTTACTTCACGGTGGTAGCGGTGATTTTCTTCATCGCTTGGTTGTATAAACTACTTAGGAGGAGAGGTGAAAAACAGACTGACAGTGGACAGAATGTATCGGCCTCAACAGAGGAAGATGCTACAGTCTCCAAAGATGTCTGAGATGTTGAGGAGGCTTGAATTACCTCTTATCAGCACTCCCAATCAAAGCAGAAGATAATAAAATGTAATTGTGTATGTTAAAGTAAATTCAACAGATAAGTAATATTAAGAAAAAGCTGATTTTTTAAATCAGCTTTAAAGCTTATTTTCTAAATCTAGCTTTGGTTATATTTTTAGAAGCATTTATGACTCATAATTGATCAACAAATTAATACACTGTGACATGTCACATACAAGTGACAAATAATTTATTGTGAGAAGTAATTTATTGCATAAACGAACAAATTGCACTTTGAAAAAAAAAAAGTTACAATGCCTTTATTGCTGTTACTTGAAACTAAGCAACTGAATGGTGCCAAATTGTCACAGAAATTTATGTATGATAAAGAAAACCTTTTTTTTCAGTGACAAAGTAATCCTCAGTTTTAAACTTGATTCTAAAATGCACTTCATTTGTTTATCCTAACAATGCTTTCCTTATACATTTATTCAGTGATGCATTACCACTAATTGGGTACAAAATAGGGCCTGAAACCCTTAAAGCATGTAGGACACAGTGTCAGTGGGGCTTAACCTTATGTTGTCAACTTCATGAGATCAAACTAAATTTTATTTACGTCGTTTTATTTTCTAATCATTTTCTGTGGGGTTTTGTGACCCTGTTAGCAAAATGTGACATGGCGAACTACATGGTAAAACCTCAAATGCCAGCAAAAAAACAAATGCCAACATTTAACTGACAAAATGTGCACAACTTGAAAACATTACCAGCATGTGTAAAATTATTGCATATAACAGGGTTGCAAATTAAACTGTAAGGTCTAGCTAGTTTGGGTTTAAATATTTGTAGTTCTTGCTCAACATATTGCCATAAAATAAAGACAAATTTGTTTGATGTTTTCCTATAGGAACAGGGTTATTACGACTGATTGATGTAGTCAACCAACAATTTGTGTAAAAAACAATTTGAAAATGTACTAAAAATATTTAATGTTTTTTTTTTACCATGCTTTACAAAGGGTCCAAATAAGGTTATTTCCTGCGTGTCACAATTAAGTGTAAATTTTTTGTAATGAACAAAATCCAGTTCAGTAACAGGGTTGTGCACAAATTGTGGTTGGGACACAGCTACATAGATTAACAAGTCATACAACAATTTTATATTGCTGACAGTTACAACAAAGAAGGTTAGAAATTTTAACATTGAAACAGGCAAAAACATTCTACTTTTATAGGTTAATTTTAAGTAAAAAAGTTTATTAAAGTGATAAAGTTTTATTAAACATCTCACAGAAAAAAATGTTATGGGACACCAGATTCATGGGATGTGTATATCTTTACTAATAAAGTTAAAGCAATCGTTGGATTGTTGGGTCATGTAACAAAAGAATGGATGTAACTATTTGTTTAAATATTACATTTTTGCCAAAATAACGTAACTGACTCAACAACTTGCAGTATAGAAATATACTAACATGCTTATGACTAAGAATAAGAATAACTGCACTCTTATCCAACTTTGGTACAATTACTAGCATCCTTCCATTATAAGTCCAGAATGAAAGAAATGTTCAGTTGTAAAGTTTTGGTTTATTATTGATTCAATGCCTTTTAGAATTATGCAGTGCTTTACTTTGTCTGTGTATTGTAATGTGTAATGTAACTTTTATACTGATGTTTTACAATCATTGTGTGGGCAATATAACAAAGATGGCCTTTGTGTTTAGAATCTCTGCTAATATTTAAGTATTGTTTTAAAGATTGTGGGAATTCAAGACCAAAATGGGGATTTTTTTTATATTTTGTTGTTTCGTTTGGCATGTCCTTTGAAGTTATTTGTTTGATTGTTTAAGATGTTGGACACAAAAGATTAACAGAATATCTTCTGTAATGCACTTCTATGCAATGCACTATTTCTGTAGCACAGTAGTTTTTTGTAGTTTTCTTAATAGACATGATCACCTCTTTTACCACTTCAACAATAAAATCCACTTTGGATGGAAACATAGTTCATGTTGTTCATCGGAGAGAAAAGTATGAAAATGTCTTTCACTTTTGTATGTAACCTTGATTCCCAGAGAAAAGGAATGAGACACTGCATCAAATTTTGCTTTGGGTTTGTAAGGGTGGTTTCACTATAGTGGTGCAAGCTGTAGGAATGCAGAAATGATACTAGAAAATTATACTAGCTAAATATGTGGGAGAGCATTGCTATAATGACCATAATGACCATTGTTGCAATAGGTAGCTTTTTTTAGTTCGCTACAACCACCCATCACAGCTGTTCCTTGTAGAGCTTATACAGAGGGCCACCTGCCAAAGGGAGAAAAACATTAATATTTGGGTGCCAGCACCACTCGTATTGTTCTTATTGTCAAATGTCTCTCTGTGGCAACAATCACTGTCATAAAATGTTCTTTATTAATCTGTTTGGTGGCACCAAGAGCCACATCTGTGGAGTGGTGCAGCTCAGCCACTGTGTTTGGGGAAAAAACATGGTGGGCTCACCTAGACAGCCATGAAAAAGCGGAACTTCTTCAGTGAGAAGGGCTTCCAATACATGCACTCACCTCACTTGAGAACTGAGCATAAATTATATTTAATTTAGCACTCCACTGCCTTGTTACTTACTTGTTTGTAGTGTTTATAAACCATATGCAAACTCAATTACATTACAAAGTATTGCCAGTTTTACTGCAAACAGTGTCCTTATTTCATTTGCTTGCCTCTTTTCATTGCTCTGTTGCCTATTTTGATTTTGAATTGCTGCCTTATTTGCCTGTTGAACAATTTGCATCTTATTGACCATTGCTTGGATTACTGACCACAGCTATCTGCCCTATATCTTGCATTATTTATACTGTAGTTTACCTAATAAACTGCACATGTCAGCACTAGTTTTTACAGTGTCTTTGTACCGTTTTACAAAGGCTAGCAGACTGATTTCTCCAAGTTCATTGAATCCACTCCAATTCTTCTACAACCACTTCCTGTTTGTACAGTTTAAAAGTTTAGGCTACTTGGGGGAAGGATTTGAAAGATTTGAATTAGAACAAAACAGTTGCCTATCGCATTAGTAATTCATTTCAGCAGTCAATGCGAAGTAGTCTAGGGTCTACTAGAACCATAACCTTTGTCTAGAGCTGTATAACTGCATAATAGCAGTGATAGTGTGATTTAAGTAATAAATATTAGGCTTCACAACAAACAACAAATACATTATCAACCTTATTATAGCCTAAATGAAAAAAGGACATCAAGTGGTTGGGCAAGCTGAGAGGTTGAGGAAACTGGAGAGGATATTGCATGTGGCTGGCTGTGGATTTCAATGCTCTGAGCTTTAAAACAAAATTAAATTCGAATTAACAAAATATTTAATGATGCTTTATTCTTGGATAAACTTAAAAATAAATTTAGCCAAAATACTGTTCAGCCATCGATTTTTTTCCAAATCATATTCCAATATATTATCACTGGATTCTTGTCAGTTATTACACAAAATGGGATTTATAGGCCTACTTTGTCAAATGTCATTTTTTATTTTCTTTTAAAATATAAGCATATGTTTTGTAGATTACTAAACTTTTAACTGCACACATACATTTCTATTCTAAACTTCAATTTGTGGAAGGCAAAAATAGGAACATATAGTCTTAGACACTGACATTGAAATGTTACAACACACCCTGGTCTCCTCTGTCATATCTTCAAATTTGCTAGTTCTCTGTATATCTCTGTAAGTTCAAACATATAGTTACACAGTCCCAATTAGGTTCTAGAAACAGCAAATCAAGGGTCAAGAGGTTAAATATGAAATAAAATCATGAAATAAAATGAATGGCAATTTGGTAATATATCATGGTTACAGTTACTATTACATATAGCCCTACAAACACATCAAACTAAATGTTATTAAAACTGTTGGAAATAACAACCACCAGGCATTAGTGTAGATGCTAGCTTCTAGATATTAAGCTCACATACCTGGGACTAATTTTATGAAACTTTTTAATATGAAAATACAGCATACATAGCAATTTGTCTGCTTTGTGCAAACATGGCCTACTGTAGAGTAGTTTGTGATGCAAGTTATCTTGATTGATACATTTCAGAAAGGTTTCATAATTACAATGTGGCAAAGTTTTGTAATTTGTGGTTTGAGTTTAAAGGCCCAGCATGTCTCCTTAAATTAGTATCAAAAAGTATCAGTGAAACAGTGAAATTCACCTGTGAGATCAAGAGATTTTATTGGAACAAAACCTTAACATTTTTATAATAAAAATACACGTTCTCAAAACCATGAGTGATTTAGCAGCAAATTGAAAAATCTTGTTTTCTTTGTGGGAAACATCAGCGATTTGGATCAGCATGGAAAATATATTTTTGTCTTTTAGTAAACAAACAAACAAACAAACAAAAATAAATACACTAGTTTAACAAAGGCATAATATCACATAATAGTGTCACAAATTTTGTATATCCCCCAGGTTTATAACAGGTCATGTAGAAAAAACACTTTGTAATGACATTGTAATGACATTCAGAATAGCCATTCTTGTAAATTTAGACCCTGCAATATGGGTATGAATATACAAAATAGTTCAGCATGTCACTGGAGCACATAAAATAGTCTTTTAGCAAAAATAAATTACAGAAACATACATCACTCACTGGCTTCCTATTAAACATTTTTGCAATACAATATGGAATTTTACTTCATACAAATCACAACACTAAATGCATACATGAAATTATTTTACATTAGAATTAAACTAATCAAAGCCCATTTCTTTGACATAAATAATAATCATTATAAACAGATAACCGTTAACAGAGCAAATATTCAAAGAGCACATTATTACATTCAAATCAGCTTCCAATATGTGCTCCTGTACAAATATAAATACACGCTAAATTAAAAGTGAGTTCCTATACTTGTGTTTTACTAATGATTTACAGTTATTAGATTATAAACTTTGTCTAAAGTCAAAAACATTATTGCATACAGTGCACTACTATGCATTCAATAGTTTCAGTACATTGCTTCATAAACCATTAGCTAGACAGTCAACAATATTTTTTAATCCAAGAAAAGACAAACAATCTATTAAACATTTGTATTTTTGAAAGACTAAACATGGTCAAGTGGGTAGTCTGTTTTTAATGTCTTTATGTTGAATAGAGGATTATTTTAGAGCCAGAGGAAAAAATAAGCAGTTTTCACAGTAAACCATGAAGTTTTGTCATACCTATAATGACAATCAGTTTTTCCTATTTTTTTAACTTACGTAAATAATACATATTCTATCACAGATTTATTGCTGACATTGTATGTGTGAATAGATCTTTTAATGTATAATATTGCTTTTAAGTTAAATAAAGCTTTTAAGAAAGCTTTTAAGTTAAATAAGAGCACAACAGATGACATTCAGCATGCTAAAACTATATCTAACAAGAAAATACATCAAATCCTTGTACCACAACATAATTCCAAGACAATCATAATCATTCAATACAATGATCTAAATACAGGTTGCTAATTAGAATATTTCATGCCCAAAGAATACTTTAATGCAGACAACAAATAGCTTGCACAGACACTGCAGCTGTGTGAAGTTTTTTTCTCTTATTTATAAATTGATTGAACTTGCTAAATTACATTAAATGCAATTCAGACTATATCAGATCATATTCAGGTTTCATGAAGACTGCTGAGGCCCAAAACCAGTTCAAAAGCAGGAAGGAGTTAATGTACTATTAGATGAACAAAGCATAATGAGACTTTAGGAGGTTGTCATGGTTGAAGGGTCAGTCCACATAGCTGCCACATCTCTGAACCTGCATACAGTGTAGTAAGTTGAAGGCATGTACAGTATTTTGTACAATTTTGTGTTTGATGTTTACTGTTGGATTTTCACCAGTTAAATGTCATTGCTTGCTTAAGATCTCACCTGGCATTAATGAGGTACTGTGCCAGGCTGATGTTGGCTGGCGTGCCTGTAATGGTGATCTGACGGTCTGATGACCCCTCCATGGCATTCGCGATTTTGATCTGAGCCCCAGACACTTGACGTATTTCATTAATTTTGGTGCCCTGACGTCCAATTATGCAGCCTATTAGCTGAAAAATAGACAGATTTAAGGTTTAAGACTCCAGAAAATTCAGTGTTCTTTTAAGATTTAAAAAAAGGACTAATTGCTTTACCTTTGTAATACTCTCCGTCTTACATAATAAGCAACTGTTTTGTATGCCTTTTTAGATGATAGTTCTTATTAAATATACCTAATGAAGGAGTTAGTGTGGACAGAAAACTATGCTCACATCATTTGGAATGGTAAGCTCATGAGTACTGGCCTGTGAACTGGCATCCACACCTAGAAACAGACAGAACACAGTAGCACTAAGAATCAGAGACAGCATTGTACATTAACTACCTTTAAAACTGTAAACTGTTCTCTGTATCATTTTCTTCTTCCTTGAACATACTGATACTTTTTCTTATACACAGTAGCAAAGCATGTACCAATGTGCCATCTACCAATGTAACTTTAAATGCAATACAAGTTATATGATAGTTTGTCAAGTTGCCTGCAGGGGGATAAGATTGAAAGGCAAAAAGTGAACAAAAGATCTATAGGTATAAAGTGAAGGGTGTGTAAAGGGGGATTTGGGTACGTACCAGGGAAAGCGGGGGTGGTCTGTCCAAGGGAGGTAAAAGGGGTTTGCTGCATAGCCAGCTGATGGAGTTTTGTCAACTGCTGGGGGGATGGAGGAGGGTCAGTACACCTAAGAGGTTATCATGAAACAAAGGAGTACTGCCTGGACCTTAACAAACTCATTTAGACACTAACAAGGAGAAGCTGTGATAAATCTTACATACAATTCTGCCTTGTATAAAGACACACAGAAATAGACCTATGAATTGTATTAATAAAGCCAAGAAAAGGTTAACAAGAGTACTATACTCAAGAGGGGTGAAGAAACATAAGGCAAAAGTTACTCACATCCGGGTGTGGGATGGCATACTGTCCCTGAATGGTGTAGGTCTATAGAAAGGAAAGAGAATCTTCATACAGGCTAGCAGGGGGAGCACTGACATATTGCTCCTCTGACAGCCTTAGCAACTAATCTCTAATCTCTGTTCGTTGGTAGGGAAAGCATTTAAGTTAGAATGCCAAAGGCGAAGGGAAAGACTAGGGGCTTTATTGATGTTGATCAGTGCTTTAAAGTATGTGTTCCTCCCTGCCTGCACTTTATAATGGGTGGGGATACACATGCTTTATGCGTTGTCTGTTTGGGAGCGAAGCATTCTGAGTCAGCCCTCAATGTGCTCATTTCGTTCCTGGATGGCTCTTTTTGAGGGGGGAGCCTTCACTAGCATTCCCCATGGTGTTGGCCCTGCTTCTGCTGAGGCAGAGCGGATGCTGCTTTCTTGGGGTTTGCAAATAGATCTGATGGAGGGAATTGAGACAGACTCTGCCCTATCTCGTTCCTCACCCACCAGATCTTCTGCTCTCTCCCTGGGTGCAGAAGCCTGCTCTGTGGTTTCTTCCCCCCAGGGGGAGGGCTGGAGGGTGATGGAGTGAGAAGTAGATACCCTCCTGAGGAAGGAGGCCATTGAGGTGGTCCCTCCTCAGCAGAAGGAGTCAGGGCTTTACAGCTGCTGTTTCATTGTTCCCAAGAAGGATGGAGGGCTGCATCCTATTTTAGATCTGCGTCTTCTGAACCGCTCAGTCATGAGACTGAAGTTCAAGATGCTCACTGTGAAACAGATTGTGTCTCAAATCAGGTCCGAGGACTGGTTTGTCACAATAGATCTGAAAGACGCTTATTTTCATATTCCCATCTGAAAAAACTGCTCACTACTCTTGTCTAATTCTGGTTCGGATTTATTGAACGGCTACAAGATGTCCAGTCAGAACATTAGATCTCACACCAGGAATGTACTTCAGGGTGATTTATTGTGGAAAGATGTGCGTGGTTCTGTAAAACAGTATACAAATATAAATGAATATAAATGGCCTTTTTTACACCATCCTTCCTCAACAAAGGAAGTTCCTGAGGTTTGCTTTCAGGGGCAAAGCTTACCAATATTGGGTCCTTCCTTTCGGCCTAGCACTCTCACCCCGTACTTTCACAAAGGTTGTGGCTGCAGCTCTGGCTCCCCTGAGATCCCAGGGCATCCGCATACTCAATTATATCGACAATTGGTTGATATTAGCTCACTCAGAGCATTTGGTGGTCCGACATCGAGATGTTCTAGACCACATAAAACAGTTCGGGTTTAGACTGAACACAGAGAAGAGTGTGCTTTCTCCAGCACAGAGAACCACTTATCTGGGTGTTGTTTGGGATTCGACCACGATGCAGGCACATCTGTCTCCTGCTCGAGTAGATTCAATCCTAGTCAAAGAAGTCCGAGTCAAAGAAAGCCAGTCACTCACGATGACGCAGTTTCAACAACTGCTGAGCCTCATGGCAGCTGCGTCCAATGTGATTCCATTTGGCCTGCTGTACACGAGGCCCCTCCAGTGGTAGCTAAAAACCAAGGTTTTTTACCAGAGGGGAAATCCTTTCCGCAAAATCAAGGTCATACGGCACTGCCTTCGGGCCTTAGATGTATGGAAGAAACCTTGGTTCCTCACTCAGGGCCCGGTACTGGGAGCCCTTTGTCGCCATATCTCACTTGCGACAGATGCATCCCTCACCGGTTGGGGGGCGCTCATGAGTGGCCGCCCGGCCCGTGGTCTGTGGAGAAGGCTCCAACTTTCATGGCACACAAATTTCCTAGAGATGTTGGCAGTGTTTCATGCTCTCAGGCATTTCCTCCAGGACCTAAGAGGCCAGCATGTGTTAGTTTGCACCGACAACACAGCTGTAGTATCTTATATCAATCACCAAGGAGGTCTGTGCTGTACAAGTTGGCGCACCAGATCCTTGTGTGGTCCCAGGGAAAGCTCCTCTCTCTGAAAGTGGCTTATATCCCTGGACGTCTCAATGTGAGCCTGGTTCTCAGATCTTGTGGCTCTCCTGGACAGCTTACCCTTGGGGATCCATTTGAGGGGGGATCTTCTATCTCAGGCTATGGGTGTGGCCCCTCTCAACTGAGGTTGTTGAGATCCTCCTCCAATCCAGAGCTCCCTTCATGAGGAAACTGTATGCCCTGAAGTGGAAATTTTTTACTTCTTGGTGTGGAGAGCGCCAGCTGGACCCAGTTAACTGTGCAGTTAACGCAGTTCTGGAGTTTTTGCAGGCACGGGTCTCTGCAGGACTAGCCCACTCCACCATGAAGGTCAATGTGGCGGCTATATCAGCCTACCACCCCTCTATTGGTGCTTACATGGTGGGCAGACACCCCCTGGTTATACGTTTCCTCAGAG
Source organism: Ambastaia sidthimunki (assembly GCA_036877625.1). NCBI lineage: Eukaryota > Metazoa > Chordata > Actinopteri > Cypriniformes > Botiidae > Ambastaia > Ambastaia sidthimunki. Next base: position 16,101 of record JAZGTK010006289.1, read on the forward strand.
GTGCACTGAGGCCCCAGGTACCATCTCGCGTCCCTCTGTGGGACCTGGCTGTGGTACTAGAGGCCCCTTTGTGCTCCACCTTTGAGCCCATTGGGGAAATATCAGATCACCTTCTTTCGACCATGATGGCCTTTTTATTGGCCATCACCTCTCTGAGGAGGGTTGGTGACCTTCAGGCCCTTTCTGTGGCCCCTTCCTATTTAGACTTTGCGCCCGGTTTGGCCAAAGCTTTTCTCTACCCGAGACCAGGTTATGTCTCTAAGGTTTCCTCTACTGTATTATGGCCGGTCGTACTGCAGGCCTTCTGTCCTCCTTCCTTCCATGAGAATGACCAGCAGAAGCTTAACCGACCTGTGTCCAGTGGTATGTGTCCGACATACCATCAGACACATACCGACACTGGACACGACCTGCTACCCAATATATTGTTGCTATCTACTGCACTGTTGTTCTTGTATTGTTTTGTATTGTATTGTTTATACGTACATATGTTTATAGTCCACACTTTATTATATAGTCTAAAGTTTATTATACACTGCACACATTATACACTAGACACTTTATTACACACTAGACACTTAATATCATGTTAATCATAGCTACACTTATTATTACTCTACTGTTATTTGTTTGTCGTATGTATGTTTCCTCTATGTTTCCTTAATGTGGCATTCAATGTGAACAGCAAAGTAAGATTTTTATTGCACAGGGAAACTTGGTTTCCTCACTGTGCATATGACAATAAACACTTTGAATCTTGAATACGTCCACAGAGCTGCCCTGTGGAGGAAATCTGACCAGCTCTTTGTCTGCTTTGGGCCTCACAAGCGCGGTCTCCCCGCTACCAAGCAGACATTGAGTCATTGGATCACTGATGCTATTTACATTGTGTATGAATCCTCTGGTATTCCTTCACCTAAGGGGAACCAAGGTTCACTCTACCCGAGGTATGGCGGCCTTTAAGGCCTTTTTTGATGGTGTCTCAATTTAGGACATCTGCGACGCTGTGGGGTGGTCCACTCCCTTGACATTTGTGAGGCACTATGACCTCGATGTCCAGGCCACTACTGGCTCTTCTGTCCTCATGCCTTAGCTGTGCAATTTCACACAGGAGGCTGGGGAACCATCAACATGGTGAAGTGGGCATCTCGTTCCCAAAGCGTTTCAACGCAGTTCGAGTTCCTAAAAAGGAAACGTCTCAGGTTACGTATGTAACCCAGGTTCCCTGAAGGGAACGAGACGCTGCGTCGCCAACCATACTTCCAGTACCCCTGCCTGCGCTTGCTTTTGATTTATTCTCGACACTAACCCGATTATTCCCTCACATCCGTAATGAATTTGATAGATCTCTGACAGATAAAGGAGAGATCTTATAAACAGTTGGTAAGTGGGACAACATAAAATCAGTTTGTTTGATTTTTAATTTGTTTGTTTGATCAGTTTGTTTGATTTGATTTTCATTAAAGTCAAGTTAATTTTATACTATATATTTGTGTTTGAAATTGTAAAAATGTATACTCTGACCATACTTACAGGCAAAGGCTGATGCTGCAGTAACAAGCTGAGGTTGGCTGTAGCTGGTGATGCCAGTGTATCTGCTCTTACCTGCCCGCCAGAGAAAATGACTGGTGTAGTGGCAGGCTTGGGCCTATATGGAATTGTGGCACCTTTGGGTGGGGACTGGAAAGGGTCAGCAAAGGACACATATAAAAAGGAATGGAGTGGTTAATAATAAAAATTTTGGTCCATTCCCTGCACAATTACTTAGGAACATATTTTAACATATGTTAATGTATTTATCAAAAACAATATTTAGTAAGACATTTTTAATAAAATATTTATTTTTTCCTTACCTCAAGCATAACAACACAGATCTGCTTAACACACTGGATAATGGCTTCTGGAGCACCTGAGATAGTGACTGCCCGCTCAGTGGAATTGGGCAGCATGTCTCCAGCCACCTGCACCTGTGCCCCTGTAGACTGGAGAACATACATAGCAAATCCAGGACTGAGACCACAAGTGTCTCTCAGTTATGTATGTATCTTCAGATCCCTGAGAAAGGGAATGAAACACTGCGTCTGGTTTGATGCTATGGGGGAACACATTTGGTGTGACCATTGTTTGAATCTCATGTCTAATCATTCCAAATAATAATTTCATCTAATTGGCCAATGAGACGTATAGGCATAGCAGTGCCTCATTCCCTTTCACGGGGAACCAAGGTTAAATGAGATGAGAGATGTGCCCTTTCAAGGGAATGCAACGCTACGTATTGTTTGATGCTATGGGAGCCAACTGTGCCATATTAAGGGGAGTGGCTGCCACATGATCCAGGTTGAAACATACTAATTACTATAGGCATAACGCAACTTGCACACTGCTGGTGACAAAAGACCTCTCTTGGGCCACTGCCCAAACGAAAGGCCCTGTTAAGAAAGCTTACAGTAGACACACAGAGAGGTGTCTGGCATGAGACTCAAACACCAGTCTCCCAGGCTAATATCATAATGCAATGACACACGCTACTAGACCAGCTGTTAAGGTCTTGGCCAGGGCCATATGCATGGTTTTATAAATACAGAGGTCCCGAAATGGATCTTGCTAGGGGCTTATCAAATTTCTAGGGTTTTTTTAAAAAATTTTCACAATATGTGCACATTGATTATTATTCTTATGTCTAATATGATGAAAACAAGTTCTTTAATGTAAAGACTACTTGAAAGTCAAAAAAGACCACCCACTTGTCTCTGTGATGTTCTGATGCCTCTCACCTTTTTCAATGAAAGTCTGTAACTGGTTGCTATGACGTTGCTATAAAGTTAAAATGTCACTATTTGTTGCTGATTGATAAGCCAAGCAAAATAAGATTCTCTATATTCTGATGCAGAGCTATGACACAACAAAGATCTGCCCAATGTTAAGTCTGCTTTGCAAGCACAACATATAAATATGCAAGAGAGTAATAGTGATGCTTTGCTTCACTGATGGCATCTTGCCTTCTTTCCCAGCATTGTTCCACTCTTCCATCCTGCCCTATGAGGAGGGAGGAGTGTGGATGCTGATACTCTGCTTCTGGCCCCACCTTCGGTCCTAAGACATAGGCGGGCTGGGCATAGGGGCATCAGATAAGGACTTGGTTTGACACAATATATTCTCAAAGGCCTAAGACTGCACCCTCACTTCTCTTAGCCTTTCCACTCAGCAGGGGAGCAAGAAAGCCTCTTTAAAACCCTGTAAAATTATACTCTACCAAACCTTAAGAGCAGCAGGACCTGAGACATGGGGCATCCGCCCAGACTCACTCAGGCAAACAAGCTCCCTCAAGAACTAAGCATTTATGTTCTTCACCAAGGCAAACAACACAGAATTTGGTCATGTCCTCAGGTGTCTCATTGACGCTTCAACACAAGAACAACAGACAAATGGCTCCTGAAGACAATAAAGCTATGGTCTACAGGTGCCCTAATATACTCTCAGGTGCACCTGATGACTTTTAAGCACTGCCACAGTGTTTGGCGTGATTAGACATGAGATTTAGACAATAGTAACACCAAAAGGCATTCCTCCATAGCATCAAACCAGAGCTCCCTCAATTAGAAAATACAGCTGTTATAAACACACAAATGTTAGCCTATATCTAAGCCTTATTGTTAAAAATGTTGATTCCTCCTGGTAAGTTTGTTCCACTGCTGACCCTAATCCTGGCACTCTGTACATGTTGCAGTTTATGAAATATGTGAATAAATTAAATACTAACGCAAACCATGTGGCATACCTCTCTCATCTCCTTGATCTTGGAACCCCCCTTCCCAATCAGAGAGCCACACTGACTAGCTGGCACCACCAAGCGCAAAGTCACTGGAGGCTTACTTGTTGCCTGGCTATTGCTCATAGAGTTAATGATATCCTGTGAGGAAAAAGACCACCACATTTTCACCAGTTATTTCATTGATTTATTTTGAAATTTTTTACATTACTAGACCAAGTAACTTTTAGATGTACTGTAAAATCGTTCTAAGATGCTTATAAAAAATGATGAGGGCCAATACTTCTTCAAACTTGTATGCGATCATGGCGAAAGCTTTGAAAATGGCATCTGTGGGTCCTGTAATGGTAACTATCCTCTCTGGACAGTTTCCCTCTGAAATGTTTATACGCGCACAACTCTGTAGGGATAGTATGTGTTGTTATTATGTTAATACTGAGATGATGAAGCAACTTTAATTATAACAATACTTACTTCCTCACGCATTTTCTTTACAGTTTCCCCTTTCTGAAAATAATAATCGCATTTTTATTCATTTTCTAAGTACATTATAACTGTATAACTCAAGAGTCTTTTGCAAGCATTGGTTTGGTAGCTAAACGTGTCTCCTTCCTTACCTTGCCAATAATGCTGCCAACCTCCTGCAAGTGAAAGTGTTCATTATAATTACAAATTGTCGATACATTTGCATTGACAAAAATTATGGATGTCATTTATTGTTGAGAGATTTGGAGGACTGACATTTTTGTTGTTATACAAAACTCTTAACTCTTAGCAGTTAGTTTGTATCCACAATCTGTTCTTTATTACTGGTAATATTATTATGGATACAACCAACTGTAGTGTGTAGAATTTAATTTAAATTAATGCATATTGTTTTCTTACCTTTCCATGCATGAGGAGCCTAATGGTAAGAGTGACATTAAGTCCTCCTTCTGGCTGGACTTTAGTGGGTTCCATGGTTTTGATATAGGTGAATGAATAAGGAACTCACTCACAGGAGCAAATCAGGAATACAGGGGCCTGCCTGTAGTCACCACACAGTCACCTAAAAATTATTTCCATATAAATCTCATTATTCTGATGGTCTAGTAATGTTAAAATCTTAAAATAAGTCAATGAAATAACTGGTGAAGATCTGTTTTTGTTTTTCTC
>JAZGTK010006290.1:0-21016 GCA_036877625.1 Ambastaia sidthimunki
AAAACTGTTACTCGTAAACTATTTTTAAATCTGGCACGAATTTATAAATAAGCCTGTTTATTATTGCTTTCATATTATTTATGTTGCAGACTTTAGGAAATCTTGTGTGCATCTCTCTGACCACATGTCACAAGGATCATGTTTGTTTTTTTCTCTCTCTTTTGCAATCAAGCTCCGGAGCTGCTTGTGTTTCCCTCAGGCCAGCGAGGTGCCTGGATAAGACACAATTGCTGGAAACTGAGAGCAGAGAGGAGTGGGCTTTTAAGACATCTTATTTTTGAATGTAGTGCAGTGAACACAATAAGAGACTCTAACCAGGTCTGTGTACGCAGCTTGAGTTCTTTCCTTCAGCTCAACAATAACCTTCCCTGTTAAAACAAAAACTCCAGCGTTATCAACACATACTTTCTTTGGGGCGAATGAGGTTCTAACTACCAGAAGGCGATGAATATGTTTAAACAATGCTATTATACCTTTATGTTCAAACCTTTCAGCAGAACGGAGGTGAGAACTCTGTTTTAAGCGAAATGAGTTATTGTATGAGTTCTCCAGTTATTGTAAATGTTTGCTTTGAGCCACAGAGGGGTCGCAAAATCCAAATAATAAAATTTAACTAAGCATATAAGCATGCATAATGATGATATTAAAATAAATAGGCTTGTTAACTTTTATAAAGCAGGAGAAAATGCTTTTCATATCTTTTATTTTTGGCATTAAAGACTGTAGGACCAATTAAACTGCTATTTTGGAACAAATTCATGTATAATTTAGTTAATAGTAGCATAATGCTCGATTAGTGTTTGTTCTATGTGTTAGGTGGTAAAATAACATTTCTGCTGTTGATCAAACTTCATTTTTGTATTAAGCCTATTCATATTTTTTCATACTACTGGACATATAAAAGGTCATAATAATAATAAATTTCAGGTTTGATTTTAAGGACTTTGTTTTGTACTAAAAGCAATTCTGATACTGTGTTGGGTCATTACTTAATGTCCAACATAAAACCAGAACAGAAACTAAATGAAAATCGCTAGCTTAGAGTCCTGTTTTTAAAACTACAAAATTAGACTACAAAGCTACAAACAGTTAAAAAATCTATTTCTCTTTGTAGCTTTAATATGTTTTTGTCCTAATGCACTTAGATAATATTTTTTCATGATCACACTAAGTACACAAAACTGTACTATAAATATTTAGACATGATTTTACAGAAAATAAAGACTTTTTTCACAGAATGTGCTCGTTTAATTTTTTGCATTGTAAACTCTCAGTGATGTCCATGACTGTAAAGGCTCTTTTTACAACACCAAAAAGTTACTCAACACCAAGAGTTACTTGTATATGTAAATATGACAGAAATTAAAATGAGAATAACTGTGTGTGCGACACCACCTTGCGGTCACACATCAGTATTGCAACTGGACCCAAACAGCTTCACGCGATATCTCGTCAGCGGACGATTGAACGAGACTGAGTCTCCACAGAATATATTTACAAACCAATTTCGGTCTTTTAATCGTTTTTTTAAACTATATCCAAGTATGCGTGATATGGAGCAGTTTGTCGTCAATGTAAAAAGTAAGAAACTATTTTGGTGAAAGTAAACGTTGTCTTAGCTCTGTCAGTATAAATTCAATGATAATCGGTAATACGGGCTCATAAACTAATATTATCATATTTTATTAATCAGAAGTTTGAATTAGTTTAGCTTACCCAGTATCTGCAACAGTATCTGCAGTTATTCCACGTCTCAAGGTGTCTTTCACAGGTCTGTCAGAGAAACTTCTCAAACAGATGAATTCAGACGTCAATGAAGTGATTGAAACTCTATTCAGAGAGATTTCATCTCTGGAGGGATCAGTAAAAATACAGGATTCACAGGTGTGGACGCCCACCCCAGCTGAGATCTGTTTTTACGAGTTTACCTGCTCATACAATCCTAAAGAAACAGCTTTAGCTGTTTGACACAATCTCTAAATATCATCTCCGCATTACTGACTTACGATGTTAGTCAGCTTAATACATAGAAATAATAGTGGTGTATGACTGATGCTAAGGTGTGGAAAAATTGTCAGGGTAAATTAAATTCAATCATTTCCGCCAAAATAAATTAGACACGCCCCTCTTTTCAAAACCCCGCCCTTGGAAGTCATGCATTCACACAGATGATAGAAGATAAATGTATTCAGTGCATTCACACGCAAAATCAAATAATCCAGAACAACAAACTCTTTACATTAAGAGTTTCAGGTACTATGCAGTTGGTTGTTGAAAGCAATTATAGCAAAATAGCCATGTCACAAAACCACTGGTGATATACAGGATACACATTTCAGTCATTTGTATCAGTTTTACTGTGTGCCATTCCATTACAAATCACTTTAAGCAACTCTTTGCATGTTTGTTGTTTAATTGTTTTGCTTATATTGTAGTTGGAGGAAAATGCCATACATTTGTGGAATTGGGCTGTGACCAAACGTGTTGGCTCAGCCATCACAGACGAGCAGAAGGCCAAAGGTCTTTTCAGTCGGCTTTTTGTTTTTTGATGGACACTTGTATAGATATTGTGTGATTGTGTTAAAGAAATGTCCTAAATCATCAACAAATATTCAGCTCCAGATGTACACAATGTCAATTATTTGACACACTACTAAATTCTTTAACTCCACGCACATGTTTTAGTACGTCATGTGGCGTGCAGACTTATGCATTCGTGTGGGTCTGAGAACTCATCAGAAAATGTTGTTCGCAAGCAGATTCTGGTAAGTAAACGCTATTATTGCTGATTTACAGTTCGCTACCGTAGAATTATAAGGTTCTATCTGACATTTTTGTCAAACTGGAGTTATTGACATATTCTTACTCTAATATAACTAATTGACACTATTAAGGACACTATTAAGGATTATAATTCTAAGGTAGCGAGTTGTGTCTGTAAATACCTTTGTGTGTGGCATTGAAATGAATGCATGCTCTGCAGTGTTGACGGGCAGAATAAATGCGTCGTTTTTAGTCCATTACCATCCATGCATTGTTCTTAACTGGGAATTCATTATTATCAAGAACTGCTGTTGTTGTAAAAGTAACTCTCTGTATTAAATCTCTGTTTCCCAGATGGCCAGTAAAACAGGGAGAACATGGCTGGATTGTAAACAACCCCAACTTGCCAATGAGTTTTTGAGCCTTGCTGTCTGTGTATGTTAAAATTTAGTGTACCATTTATCTACCCTAAATGCACAGAATTTGATATTGGAGCACTGAATAAAGTCAAAATTATTATTATCCTTTAAAGCGACTTTAAAACTTTAGTAATATTGCTACTTCTGTGTGATTTCACAGAGCCTGGAGACTCTTTACAGCAGACTAACTTCCCATGGAGATTGTGCAGAAGATATAAACACACCAAAGGGAGAAATAGAGAAAGACTTGCTACGGGTTTTGTCTTATCAAGCTGAATCAGTGAGCAGCAATTGCTTAGCATATGTAGTGACTATGGGACTATGGTGTTCCTGTAGCTCAACTGGTAAAGCATTGCGTTAGCAGCGCAAAGGTTGTGGGTTCGATCCCAGGGAACACAAGTACTGATAAAAATGTATACCTTAAATTCACTGTAAGTCACTTTGCCAAATGAATAAATTTAAATGTAAATGACTATAAGCCACCAGATCAAATCTGTACATATATATATCTGCTGTGAGGGCAGTAGAAGTTAACAGTATTGTTTCTATATGGTCTCGATAGGCAGTTTCTCAAGAGCGTCACCAGGAAGCCGTGTCCTGCATGCAGCGATGTAAAGAAATGCTTCTGCGACTCCCTAAAGAGGTCAGAGGTCAGCATTTCAGTCAGTGTCACATTGTTTCATCCTGGTCTGAAAATATAACACAAGACTGTTTGTGTGTGTAATCTCTGTTAGAGTGGTTATCTCTCTCTCCTCTGTTACAACTTTGGGGTTGACACTTATAGTCAGGGAAAACATGAAGAGAGTTCATTCTGGCTCTGGTAAGGATGCCTGAAATGAACTTTGAACTGTTTTTACTCCATTTGCATCAATTTAAGTTTAATATAAGACTAACTAAAAAGTTACGAACTGCATTGTATTTATTGTGCATTTAGCTTGGTTAAAAATCTATAATACAAATACTTTTTTCTGTTTTCTAGCCAAAGCTACGATATAGGTAAGATGAACGCAAAGTACTCACCAGGACCAGAGATGCAAGTAAGAATTATTACACACACACACACACACACACACACATATATATATATATATGCAATACATTATACCGCAATTTAATTTTATCCCTTCAGGCTAAAGTCTTGCGACTTCTTGCCACAGTATATTTGGAATGGGACTGTCAGAAGTATCTGGAGAAAGCTCTTCATGCTGTGAGCCTGGCTAATAAGGTACCAGATTTGTGAAGGCAGACCAGGAGGTGTGACGATCTGCACACACCGTGCAGTTTTCTAAAAATAGCCACTTCAATTTTCCTTTCAGGAGAATGTACAGCCGTCGGGCCTCTACCTGAAAATCCGTATCCTAGTGAGGGGTGGCAGCCCAGACGATGCAGTGAAATCTGGTTAGTCTGGTTCATCTATAAGAATCAGTTTATTTCTGGATAGTATTGTTTTTATGCCCCACCAATAATCTCTTAACATTGAACTGCTTCCTGTCAGGCCTGTCAGAGATGCTGGACTCAGAGGTTTCATTGGAAGTTTGCTTGAGCACAGTGAAACTGCTCATGGCTGAGGACAGGTCAAATCTTTTTCTTAACAGGCACCAAAATACAAGATTACTGTAATTTACTGTATAAAGAAATATGCCAATTGTCTCTGTCTTGTCTGCAAGTAGTTTAAAATGCAGCTGCCAGATTTTTAATGGGTGCAAAACGAGTTCGTATTACCCCCATTTTAAATTCACTGCCTTGGCTTCCTTTTCATTCTGGAATGAATGATAAAAATATACTTCTGTTATTTACATTTATCAATTAAACAGATGAGAAAGCATTAGAACATTTTGTTTAAAAAGCTGAAATTAAATATAGTCTACAAAGCTACATTTACAAGTACAAGAGATAAAGTTATAGCTATGGAAATATGGAAGACTGAGGGAATTTCATTTTTGCCAGATCTGCTAGTTCAAAGCTGCTACTAGTTTGGAGGTCTAGACTAAAACAAGTTTTTTTAGTGTATCCTGTTTGTCTGACACATTCCTGTATGTTCTTATTGTTATTAATTTTTATAATGTTGTTTTAATTGTGCTTCATAAAACAAAATGACATTGAAGTTCTTGAGGTCTGAGGTAAAATGGCCAGTTGTTTTTGTTTTTCAGGGAGTGTTTGGCGTTTGACTTTCTGAAAAGAGTGTGTCAGTTTGAGTGGTCTCCAGCACTGGGCTCAGCTCTGCTACTTCATATAGAGCTGTTACTGCAGAGGGGCAGAGAGCTGCTGGCCAAGCAGAAGATTGAAGATGCTATAACAGGTGTTACTGTAAAAGAACTGAAACCTTATATTGGTCTTCAATGCTGTTTGTTTTGTGAATAACACAAAAATAATAACTACTATTGTTTTAAAGTGTGATTATCTGTTGTCTTCTACAAAGGACATTATACAGGAAAACAACTATCACCACAGACTCTCTCATCTCTTCACCATCTTCTGTGGGATAGAGCTGCCAAACACTTTGAAGTATCGCATATAGTTTAACGTGTATTTCTAATGCATTAATAGGCTGGAAATCTGATTCAAGTGGACATTTTTTTTTTGTGTGAGTTCTGTAAAATGTCTGTCATGTTTTTGTCTTCTTGCATAGGCCCAGAACTACTCTGAAGCTCTGGGGTGGTATAACTACTCTCTGAGTTTCTATAAGGCAGGTCAGCTGGATCAGAACTTGGCTAAACTGCAGCGAAACCGATCCTCCTGTTTCCTCCACCTGCAGCAACTTGAAAAGGTAGTTGCCAAAAAATGAAGGACGATTCGTTTTACACCCCCACACACACCCTGATAGTTGGCACATTAATACATTCTGGGTTAAAGGCCAAAGAGGCTGTAGAGGAGGCAGCGAGGATTGATCCAAACAGCATTTTCACACAGTTCAACATCTACAAGATTGCAGTACTGGAGAACAATATGGAGGGAGGTAACGGAGATCACCTCCAGTACATACAGTGACACAATGCATCAGGTGTTGTGCTTTACCATATGAATGTTTCTGTTAGTGTATAGATGTGGCCAATGAAACGAAAATGTTTTATAGGACACATCTACACACTAATAAGTGTAAGGTTTTGAAAACCTTATAAAAACACAAAGATCAGTCCAGGAATCTCAATCCAGGAATAATAGTTCACCAATGACTGCAAAAATCTTGAAAATTCATTGATCAAAATGTGTTGTAACCCTAATAGAAAGATGAAAATAGGTGGAAACCTGATTAAAGATCTAAATGTGATTTTACTGTGTGTTAATAAGCTGCTGAGGCTTTGAAACAGATTGGCACTCTGGCTGAGGCTCCAGTGAGCAGTGAGGACAGACTGCTAGTGGCTGAGAACGCTGCAGTAAACCTCCTCAGCCTGGCAGCACAGATTGCCCTGGAGGTCTGACACATTACACCAGATATAACATCTGATGTCATTGATTCTGTATATTGTACAACAGGTAATACACTCTTTAAAATAAAGGTTCTGAAAAGGTTCTTCACAGCCTTGTCCATATGGTTCTCAAGTTCTCCACATTTGTGAAACAGAAAGGTTCTACAGATGTTAAAGGTTCTTTATGGAACTATATATTCAAAAATGGTTCTGATATGGCATCATGAAGCACCAGTTTTAAGAGTGTATAAAAATCAGTTTTTGGGAGAACGTCAATTTGCCACTTAAGAGATTGTATCTTGTGAATAATTAAAGGACATCACATATGTCAGTTTGGAACACAATATAAATAATGACAGTATTGTAATTTTTGCGTGAACTATTCCTTTAAAATAGTCTTTTTTTTGCAGCACGAGCAGCAGGAAATAGCTGTCAAAGCCCTCGAGAGTCTGTGTGAACACTCGCAAGATGTTGTTCAGGTCCTCACTGCCCTAAGGTCAGTCACACATTCACATTATACTGCTCTCTGTGACCTTTGACCCTAAGCCTTAGTCCGTATCTGCTTATATCAACAAATCAGAACTGAGAGAACATGCTGAGAATTTCAAGCATCTCCTCTACAGACTCATCATTTCTTTATTAAATCTGCTGTGTTTTGTCAGGTGTTTAGTACGTCTTGTTCTTTCGACCATGGAGAACATCAGTGAGGAAAACAGGTTGTCGTGTGTCAAACAGATCACGTGTGTCAAACTGTAACAAATCTGCATTTACCAGATCAGTCCATCTGATAGAAGCTTTCTGTTTTAACAGACATGCCAACATGGACCTCCTCTTGTCGTACCTAAAGACAGGTATGTGTGGTACATTTACAGGAACTATAATATTGAACTACAGTTAATATTTTTAGTTATTGTTTTATACCGTACCTGAATTTACAGCTCAGCAGAAAGTGTCACAGATCAGCCATGTTCCTGGTCAAGCAGTCGATGAGCGTTCAGAAAGGGCCAACTGGTTCAGAAGAATCTGTATGTGGCAGCTTTAAGCTTCTTCTCCATTCCAGCGATGGTTATGTTGTGTATATGTTCTTTCACACCTTCTGTCTTCTGTTAGCATGGAACTTGGCCCTGCAGTGTGAGCACAGTCCTGTGAAGATGAGGGATTTTTTTCTTCTCTCCTTTCAGGCAAGTTCCAATTGTTTAAATGTAGCTCTGTAAAGGTCCACTGATAGTTAAACAACATCTAGTGATAGTTAAGTGTAGTTAAAGTGAGACATCTGATGGCTGTCTGGCTGAACAGCTGTCACAGCTGTGTGCTGCAGACAGAGGTGTGTTGATGGCACAGAAAACATGTCTGCTGATGGCTGCTGCTGTCGCCCTGGAGATCTGCAGGAACTCATATCACACTGAGCAACAGGTGGACTTGTACATTTACACCCAACATCATGATCTATTCATTAAATAATATACTTATAAACATTATAAATACTTATAAATATTGTTATGAAAGTTTAACGAAACGCTCAAAACATCGTTTTTTGTTATAAGAATGTTATTTAAACGTACTTAATTCTGTAATGTTTTTAAAATGTTCCACTAACGACTTAAGAATAACGTTATTGATATGATACATAAAGTTAAAAAGGTTCTACTAATGTTACTGCAAGAACATTTTATGATAACTATGAGAGAATATTTAGAGAACATTAGCCAATGTTCTGGAAACGGGTCCTGTTAGCTGGGAAGAAAGGCAGACAGACATGGTAGTTTACAAACATTGTAGTACATTGGTACATGTCCAAAAATACCATAGTCGTAATATGGTACTTATAAAGTTAATATTGTATGTAGAAGTGTTGTTACCATACTTGACCAGCAGACGGCGTGTAACTTCTGCTGTGGTTTTCAGACAGAACTGCTGACTCAGACTCTAGAGCACATACAGCTCTGTAAAGAAGTGTGGACAACCATCAAAACATCAGGTGTCTCATCCTTCCTCTACTCTCTTCTGTTCCAATTCTGAAAGTATACAAATAGTTTTTACTTGTTTATTGTGTCTCTTGTCATGTTCTTGTCTTAATAGGCACTTCCAGTAAAGACCCAACAGACACATTATTGCTGCTTTATGAGTTTGAAGCTCAAGCCAAATTAAATGATCCCAAGATTGAATCCGTGCTTGAATCAGTTTTGGAGCTGGATAACGTAGAAGCCAAAGTTTTAGAAACAATTGCAGGTCAGCTTCCAACTTCCTTAAGTGTTTTTTTGCCTTCCAAAAACTCCCCATATGCAGTTGGTCAAATAAAAGGGCATTTTTACACTGGCAAAATGACACACTTCAGCTTTAAACCTGCAATCTGTAAACTTTCTTGGTTAAAAATAAACAAAAATCAGTTCTTGAGCAAGTACATAAGAAATCAGTGCTCAAAATGATCTCCTTTCTTTACGCTGTGTTGCTGTGGTTACGTGTATAATAATGATTTATAACTTGAGCTGTTGGTCAGATTTAGGGGTAATGTCGGTTTGGACCCATTTGACTTCAACTTAAAGTACATAAAGTAACCTGCAATTTTATGTTTCAAACAGAGATGGCGATAGTGAGGCAAATGTTACGGATTGCAGCTTTAAAGTGACACCTGTCACCTGTTTTTCACTATATGTGGACTGAATGTAATGACAGAATGTGATGTGTAATGTGATACAGTTTTAGCAATGGAACCTCCGGCTCATTTCCCTGTACTGTGTAAGAAAGCTCTGAGGATCGCCCTGTCTCTGCACAAAAAACACCCGCAGGCCGACCTCACACGCTGCAGGTCAGACTTTCACATCTCTCCTAACAGATCTCTGTTATCTATTTTTTTAAATATTTGTAACAAAATCCCTGTAGTTTAGTTGGTAGAGCAGCACAAAAGGTTGTGGGTTCGATTTCCAGGTAACACACGTACTGATAAATTGTGTAGCTTGAAAGCTCTGCAAATCGCTTTGGATTAAAGCATATGCCAAACTCACAAATCAAGTAAATGTAAAATGAACACGCCTTGTGAATGTTTGTTTGGTACAGTAACTGTCTGCACAGCCTCATTCAGCTGACCCTGCCCAGCGGTGTGTCTGAGGTGGAACCCCATGTGTTGGAGGAAGGGTGGAATTACTATGAGGAAGCTCTTTCCATCATTGCAACCGCAGTGAGTCGCTCGTGTGACTCAGCAGGCATTACATACGACCCATTACAGCTCAGCCCCGCAATTATTCCCATCTTGGAAATATTCTCCCGTTTCTGTCAATGGCCTTTTAGTTACGCCTCAGTTTGCAGATGCTCCATTCACCAGCTCCTTCCTGCCAATTTGGATGCTAATTTGAAAATCTTGTCTGCGCCTTTTATCCTGAACTAGTTTCGCTGGAAACTTCACTAGCAGAAAACGTGCTGGTGTAATAATTCTTGGAATCGTGACATGCGTTACACCATCTGTGATAGCTATAATGTAAAAACAGCATGTCATAACGTTAAAGGAATAGTTCACCCAAAAATGACATTTTTCTTTCATTTACTCACCATTATGTCATTATAAACCTGTATGACCTTTTTCTCTGTGGAACACAAAAGATATGTTGAGAATTGTCAGAGTGGTTTTGTGTCCATACAATGGAATTCAATGGGTGCCACTGTTGTTTAGTTACCAATGTGCTTCAAAATATCTTCTTTTGTATTCCTCAGAAAAAAGTGTCATACAGGTTCATAGATATGAGCTTAACAACTTAAGTTAGGATTCATCATTTGAGTTTTAACATGAATTCAACACCTCAGCCTTTAGTATCATTCACAGCAGTTCAGCATGTTTATATTCAGACATGCTGTTTCATAACACAAGATACCCTTCATTTCTAACTACACAACTTTAAGTCGTTCTTTTCTCACAAATCTAAATGGAGATCTTTTCTTCTCAAAACAGCCCAAAGACTTTCCTGAACTCGAGATCCTGTGGCTGCTGACCAGGGCTTGGAACACGGGAATCTTGCTCTACAGTCTGGCTCAGTACCCGGAAGCTGAGAGGTGGTGCGGGTTGGGCATGAGCTTCCTGAAGTACCTGGGATCTCTGCAGGAAAGCTACCAGACTCAGGTAACACAGCAGGACGTGGAGATGTGGAGCTCTGCAGCTGGTCAAATGCTCCACCAGAGGTGATGGATTTCATTTTTATGTTTTGTATTCCCTTTGGCATCGAGTCAGGTGTGCAGGCTGCTTTTTCTGTCACCTCAGCTAGAGATTTAATTAATACTGCAGTGTCAGTAGCAGGTCAAGCAACATGGAGAACTTCTGTAGAAGCTACCATACAATTTGAACCTAATATTTGGCATTAATTCAGCGTCCAGAGTTCCATGAAAGGCAGAAGATACATTTGAAATATTATGCTCAGTTGTTTGTTAAATGATGATGCGGTTACGAGGTGTGAATAAAATACATGTGATTTTGTCTCTCCAGATGGTGGGTCTGTACAGCGAGGTGTTAGACCGGCTGGATAAGGCAAAGAAGAATGTCATTATTGAGGAATGATGCCGGCTTTAATCGCAGATGGAGATCTCAGGTTTAATGGCATGTGTTTAATATGTAGCGTGAATTTTTGTTTGTGTTAATGCCGAGTTAAGTGCGGTCAAATACGTTCAGGGTTTTGTTCCTAAACCTGTGGATTATCGACTGTTCATACAGCTAAAAGTATTCAAATAGCATTTATGTTTTATGCGATTGAAAAACATAGTATACAAGACTGTATTGTTTTATTACCCATCACCCTGTTGTCTGTATGAGCTGCCCTGGTTGACTAGTCATAATATCTGCATTGTAATACCAAACAAATAAAAATGCATGCATTGAAATCGTAACAGAGTCACATAGTTTATTTCCAAACAAATAAACTCTTGTCCAGTCCAAAAAAAAAAAAAAGGAAAAAAGCAAACAAAAACAAAACAAATTTGTTAGGACTGTGTTCCCTCCTGACCAGGATATAAAAGACCGGTTTTCTGTGTCCTGATGGGCTGTACCACCTGTAATCATAGGGAGGACACTACTGTACAATCAAAGGGTTCATATTTGCAAGCACTTACTGCACGGGTGTGCTGTCACATCAAAAACTCAATCACTCAATAAGACAAACCAAACCCCTTCCCTCCCCATTTCACAGAGCAGCAGACTCTCATTAATGCGCACAGAACTGCTCCCATTCAATCAGGTTCAGTAGAAATATAATACAATGAATTAAAATTCTTTGGGCTTTACAAACACAGCTGACTGGTATCAGTTGTTCTTTCACTTCACGTTAGAGGACCAGTTCTACACTACGTGAGCAATTTATGCTCCTGGTTTACTTGAATATCGTTCTATGGGTTGCTGTCTGCAGGTCTTTATATATATATATTTATATATATGTATATATTTATATATTTTTACATTTGTTTTTCTATACACTCAGACAAGTTCCACAAGATATCACAAGTAGACAGGCCGTATTGTGGGGAAGTTGATTCCCGACTTACTAAAAAAATGTTCTGATAGGCAGCTGAAGATTTTTTTCTATAGAGAAATACCAACATTACGGCACATTTGTTATGGAAATTAAGCTCAGAATAATTCAAAGTTGACTTACCTGACATTTGTGATTTATAAAACAAGTTTGTCCCAGTTGTATCACACATGCATGAAGCACAAGTGAGGGGGGGATATTTACACTTTACAGCTATCATACCCTTTAAAACAGTCTGTAAGCAGTTTATAAATGGCTCTGTTCCCTTCATTATTCCCTGAACTCTGGTTTAGACACAGGTATGACAGCTGATTGGCAGGTGAGCACACCTGTTTAGAAAATGCCTGCAGATACAGGAGCTTGAGAGGGGAGAGCCGGCTCAAAATTCATCCACTTTCAGTGAAATCCAGACTTCTCAATACAGAATGAATCACGTTCTCAAGGGAGCAAAGAGATCAAAGTAATTTCTGTACTTCTGTATCCACAAGCGCCGTCTTCGTTGCCTCGGAGCGGCTTGTTCTGTCTTCAACTGAACCCAAAGTACATCAGGGCAACCACAGACATAGTGCTTACAAAGTATTTCAAATAAAAAAAGGACTAAATATTTAGAATACACAAGTATAATATATCAGCATGTGTAGATACTCAGGGAAGGGGGACATCATCCCTTTGAGTTCATACTCTAGTGATACGAATCGCTCTACATCACGATGATTGCTGCCCTTTTGTCATTAAAAAAAAGTTTTCCATCAGATTCCTGAGCTTGCCAAGCTCGTCCCGGCACAAGGCTCGACACAGTGGAGTAAACATCAGCCCAGAAACAAAGAAAAAAATAGTAGTTTAAAAGCTGTCATTACAAAGAACTGTTTTAATCAAACCATGTTTGAGTTCTGGGGAAAACTGGCGATTTCAGGCTCCACTAATATCCACTTTAATATCAGGAAGGACATCCAATACAATTATTGTCTTGATTCTACCCGTTTTAAGGCTGCGCTACAGTGCAGCTAACAGGACAGTACCGTGGTTCCGTTCAGTCTGAAGAGAACATAGTAATGAGAGGCAGAAGAAGTGCAAATGGGCTGTCTGCGGTTCAACATCTCCAATGGGGAGCTGGGGGAAGAGGTACAGTGGCTTGGCTGCCCAATTTATTCCCAAAAATCGGTCACTTAAGACAAATAAAAAGATTAGCAAGAAAGGATTTCACAGAGGTAAGACACTCAGGCCTCCAATAGGATGATGGGAAACTCCCAAAAAAATAGTAAAAGAAGTTTGGAGTCTCCCACTGAGCACTGATGAATATTGTATTTTCCTCCACAATTAGTAATTTTACAGAAGCGTTTATTAATTATAAGGCAGTTTGGTGTTCTGCAGAGAGCCCAGTTACACCTCTCTACCTCCATCTTTAAAACAGAGCAGCTAAAACCACAAGAAAGAAGAACACAAAACCCAGATAAGACAGGAAAATGAAATCTAACAGCCCTCCAAGTAGACAATTCTAGTGAAGTGTAAAATGTGTACCGTTATCATCTCATTATGTAGTAAAATCTCTCCATAGGATTTTTTTATTTTCCATGTGATTTCAGTAATATAAATGTATAGACGCAAAACCCATTTTTCCATTTTGTTCCGTCTCCAACCATGTCGTCAATGACTGCGCCATATAAACGAACGGGCGGCCAATCAAATACAGCGAACTGGTTTGCAATGACTAAAGATCACCAGTTTTTAAATTACTCCACATATAAACATGAGCAGTGACTCCATCAGCAGGTTTGATCTGTGTCTAGTCCTCGTGGAAAACCTTGTTGGTCTTTGCTCAGCGTCCTTGAATGTCTTTTACAATGAAACTGAATAAACATATACAAGGTTCCCACGGTAACAATGAATCACCGTTTCCAAAGGTACATCCGAAAAGCCACACTCCTCGATCTCGTTCCTTTAAGATGTTCTCATCCTCGATAGTTCGACAGCATCCGAGGATCCACTCGGCTTCCCTTTTTTGTTTTACATGACAAAAAATTCGTTTAGGAACGGCATTTCCAATCTTGAATGGAATTGCTGGGAATCTCATGCAGGGGTGTCCACAGTCACAGTAATGGAGAGAAGACGTTTTCATTTGAGGGGAACATAATGATGACACTAAAACTTGATATGAAACATCAGTGAAAGGAAAGGGGTGGTGTCAGGTGGGAGTGGGGGCGGTGTCAGGCGGGAGGGGGGGCTCTGTGGAGGCGGTGAGTTCAGAGCTTTTCTGCGGACGGGATCCAGATGTAAGGACCTGACTGCTCCTCTATGATCAGCTTGATTTTATTATAGATCTCATCTAGTGAGTCACCCTGGACTATGGCTGTAGAGAGACAGAGCAAAAACAGGTAGTTATGTACTGCAGTACAGCTTGTTCCAGTTAAACAACAGAAATAGGCTTCACTGTAATATTAACTTAATATTTTTAAGGAAATCACTTCTTCCGTCATCCAACGTTGTTATATTTCTGTTCATTTACACAATAGGTAACAGTTACCTGTGAAAAACTCGCCAAACTCTTGTTCGAGCTTCATTGCCTTGTCAAAGACTTTATTGGCTTGCTCGTATGTCTGTCTCTTATTCAGTTCCCTGTTAAACACATAACACAGTGAATTCAGCTCAGTATAATACAAAAAGCAAATAGAGATCCAAATATAGCTTTAATATAGCGGTTAGTCCAATAAATTAATAAGATTCTAACTTCCGGATATTATGTATAACAGCACTAGAGTCACTTTTTATACCACATTTTTGTCATTATTGTTCTATAAAAGCAACTTCCCAGCTAACAATTTTAGGTTGTACAACATTTCTCTAAAGTTTCCATTAAGTAACAAAAACACTTTAAATGTTTTTTTTTTTTTAATTCTAGGAACATATGTAAAAAATTCTACACACTGTATTAACATTATTGCTTTGTATAATGTTATAAGAACATTATACAAACTTTTGGTAATTCTGTAAAAATTTTAAAATGTTCCACACACAAAGAAATAAAGTTTTTGATATACTATATATAACATTTTACTTACTGCAAGTAACTGCAAGAATGCTTTTGATAACTTTGGGAGAAATTTTAGAAGACCATTGATCATGTCTAAACCTGTAAATCTTGAACTTACATCAGGGCCTCCACTGATTTTGGCTTGATGAAAATGGCGATCGGATATAGCTGTGCTTGCTGCAGTCGCTTTATGGCATTCCCAGACACATCCAGGATACAATGTTTCCCCTACACATGAGGATTAGAGAACGTTTCTCAACCTTTGTAACACTTACTGCTCACATTAACTGCCACGTGAAAAATATTTAAGGATTAAACCCAAGTTAAGATCCTCAGGCATGTTTAGACATTACTGACTGTATTTGCTAATACTGACCCTTTCAGCCACTGCCCGGACAGACAGGATGCTGGTCCCATACAGATTCTCATTGAACTGGCCGGCCTCAATAAATTTATTGTCCTGAATGTCCTTTTCCATTTGCTCCCTTGAAGCCACAAAATGGTAGTCCTGTCCATCCATCTCATTCTCTCGCCGAGGACGAGTTGTGTCTGAAAAACAATGTGAATTTCTTTATTTCTTCAAGGGGTTTTGGCAAAACATTAAGATGCAAAATAAGCATCCCAAGTGTTCAGTAATGGAAAAAGCAGTTTTTTGATTTGATAAACAAATATTCTGTGGCCACTGGCTTGTTTTATGGAAGGTTATTACACTCACGTGGAACGCAGGATCCAAACTTGTGGGGAAACTCTGAAATCAAGTCATCATTTACTCTGTCCTTCACTGGTCCCAGTATAATCACAGGCCTTGTGTAATGAACTGAAATGAGAAATCACTGAAAGTCAAAAACTTCTTAAGTGTTACATCATGTACAAATTGCCATGATTGTATTACAACCGTGAGCAATTTAAAACATGACTGCATATATTTATATATTAGAAATCTATTCTGCATCTTGGCATCTCTCAATTAAAACATGTTAAGTAAGCAAATCATAACAGAAACCATATACATCAGAAGTCTAAAAGGTACAGCACCAGAAACAACCCCTTTAACTCTAAGTGGCAAAGAGAAGGTGGAAAAGTAGCGTGATAATTTCAATTTTGACTAACGTTATATATGTATATTAGGGAAACATTAGTTTTTCTACAAATGTGTGGAATATTTCCCCTATTTATGTGTAAGAATACTTACTCTCCTGTCGGATTACTGGCTCATATGATAGAATTGTGTCTTCTTGCCCCTCTGCAAGATGAGAAATGACAGAATTATCAATATGAAACATGAACAATCCTTTTATCAACATTCAGTACAATCCAGCTGATCTGGTTTGACCCCTCTCTCTCTTTCTCTTTCTCTCTCTCCATCCATCCATCCATGTCTTTTTGCACTTGAAAGAATAAAGGTTACAGCCTGATGCCATGAAACTGATGAATTAGATTTTTACTTTAATGGAATCCAATAAACAGTCAAGCAATGACTGTGACAGGCAGGCTGTTAAATAATGTAATGCATAAGCTAATGGATGTGTGAGCCACTTACTGGAGCTGCTTTCACTGTCACTGTTGGATGTCAAACACTCTGTGGATAAAGGATGGAGGAGGTTTAGAAACATCACAATATGAACATTTTGCAAATGTAAGAATAATACTATATCCAGCACAGCTCGAAATTAAATTATACACCCTCCCGCACCATCATGCCAGAATAGGAAAAAAGAGGGGAGAAAGAGAGCAAGAACATTTGGGCACTTAAATGGCTGGCGTTTCCTTTGGAAGGAAATGGTAGGATGAGGCAGCAATAGGAAATTAAGTATTTCCCTTTCCTGAGACTCTAGTAATCTTAGATTCTCCGCTGACTGTTTCCTATGACCTTGCCAATGCTCTGTTTATCAGACTGTGATACGGCTCCACAAGCCAATGTAAACAACCCAGTGTTGGGTTCCTTACAGGAATCAAATAGCAAACATCCCTTAGATACAATGACAACATGATAGTGCTGATATATATTTAAAGATTAAACATGCAGTCATGCCCGAGTCAGCTTTAAAGGGTACTGAAGGGGTCTTTTCTGTGTTTATACCCTCTTTAGTGTATATCACCATCACATCTGTTATTCAGAAAGGTTCTTTTCTAAGTAATTCCCACTGTCAGATCATTTGTAGGACAGAAAGCAAAAGATTCAGTGGCAAACAGAGAAAAAGAAAGAATGTGTGTGTGTGGCTCAGAGCTCAGGGAACGACTGCTGGACAAGAGGAACCACACACTTACTCAAACTCTTTGATCCATAAAAGTCATCGCTTAACCCTGGGAAGTCCTGAGCATCCGACAGGTGATGGCAAGAAAGAAGAAGAGAGCAGAAAGAAGAAAGAGAGGTTAGTGAGAGGCTGGAAGGAGAAGGGTGTAGCACTCTCGGGGATGGAGCCATACTAACACCACCTCACTGTGCTCTGAATCACACGGTTGTCCCTTATTTAGTTGTCATGGCATTATTTCCATGCACATTCCCAGTAACATAAATATTCAGTATTAATTTATTATGTTTCCAGCTTTTCAGTGTAAGTGTTTTTTTAAAAAGAGTTTATAGAGATTAAACTCACAAATGCAATTTATAGCAATAAAATATTTCAATACATGTACTAATTCAAGCACAGAATTTGAGTGTTAGCACAGCCTCGCACCCCGAGAAGCGCACAAATGGCGATTCTCTCAGAGGCCAGAGAGGCCCTGATTGGCTTGGTGTTTTCAGAGAATCAGCCAATCAGAAGCCACCTCTGTGGTGAGTGACACTGACAGGATGAAGCATGAAGGACAGCGTCAGAGCCCTCATCACATGCTCATACTCACGTTCAGTCTCCACCAGTTCCTGCACTATATTCTCCTTGCTCTTGTAAAACGGGAACTTGCGAGAAAGGTTGAAGCTTTTTTTGCGCTTCACTTTGACTGGCTGCGTGGAGATGATCCGATAATGGGGGATGGTGTTGAGGAATGAAACAAACAAAAAAAACAGAATGGGTTTCAATGTATTTCATGACACGCATGCAAAAATAAAAGCAAAGATGACGTGTGCTTGCACAAACACGTGTGATTGGGGGTTGTGAATGTAAACACACTTTCAATTCACTTTGAAAACGTTTTACTGTGAAAGTATCTTGTCCTAATTACAACAAACTGTAGCAGAAAATCATAAGCAAACATATACCTAAAAGTGAAGTGTGTTAATTAGTCTATGTCAAAATCATATTTAAGCTTATTATGCGACAGCGATTAGAAGTAATTTGTTTGTTTAAGCATGCCAACCAGTCCAATGGTCCAACCCAGTTGGGGCAGGACAGTTCGTCCAACCAATGGAGTATTCAAGAAACCTACGATGACACTAATGGCTAGAAATATTACACACTCCACTTTTAAATGAGTAGTTCATCCAAAAATGAAAATTCTGTCACCCACCCTTTTAAATATGTGTGATTTTCTAAATTGCATGGCTTAAAACCGATTGGAATGTGCCAGTATGAGTATGTATAAATGCAAAAGAGATTTGAGGGGGTAATGACTTTTCTGTAGTACTGTTAAAGTCATTACTTACCCCCTCAAATCTCTTTTTGGAGCTTGAAAGCATCAGTTTCATTGTATGGACAAGCGCAACGCAAATATTTTGCCTTCTTGTGTGTCCCATGGACAAAGCAAGTAATTCGCTTAAAACAACAAAAGGGTCAGTAAATGATGAAACCATTGTCATGTTTGGATAAACTATTTCTTTTAATGCACAATAAAAAAAACATCCATCTAAACCCAGTATCTCTCAATCCTGTTTCTACAGGTCATGGAGAACTCTACTAATGCACAAATGAGTTGATTCAGATCACAAATGTGAACTGTTGGGGAGGTACTGAGAAGCCCTAATCCAACCATCACAGCTAGTTATGAGGCACAGTGGGAGTAAATGTGCTTTTGTGTGTGTTGCAGAGAGAAATGACATGCTCAGTAATAAGAGCCTCCATGATACTATGAGAAGTCACTAGTTCCCAAACTCAGGGGAAGTGGGGCAGCTCTCATGAGTCCGTCCCAGGTCTCACTCACCCTGTTGGACTCAATCATGCCCGTCCTCGCGTGGAACTTGACTGTTTTTAACCTCGCACGCTCTTTCTTCTCCACCCTGCGGATGGAAGCGCACAAACGTTAGGAAGAAATCTCGCAGGCTTTGAGTGGTAATATACGCCCTACGTTACCCAGTGTAAAATGCTGCAATTGCATTCTGGCTCAGCTTGTTGGCAGTACGGTACCTTTTCTTGCTTGGTATGACCCCGATCTGCTCACTCTCCCCGTGGGGCGTAACCAGCCGTGCCTGCCACCACTCATCATCAGAGGCGTTGATGACATGCAAGATGTCCCCATAGGAGAAACTCAGACCCTGGCTGGGCAGGCAACTGTCCCTGGTCCTGTCGTAGTCAAAGAGAGCCCTGGGAAAGCCAAACAAAACAATCAGTGTATAAACAGACTTCTACAACAGTGTTTGTTCAGGTTGCATTGTAAGACATCTGTTGTATTTGACTAAGGGGTGTGTGTGTGGGGATATACATACAGAAACAATAGTACATCACTGAGCATGTGCACAGCAACAGCATGACAAAAACATAGTAATTCTTTTTGCATGTACTAATAAATTTTTTACAGTAACTTAATCTTTATGAAGTGCATTTTATCTGTAAAAATGATGTCCTTTTACTTGGAAAGCATTTTTGGTGGATTCACACGCAAAAGCAAGATTACTCATAGTAAATTAGTAAGTCTGGCATCAGTACAAAAACAGCTCTCACATTATATAACACTTGAGTTTACAACAAAGTCACACATCATTATGGTATAACACTGTCACTGCAGTGACTGTACATCATTTCAATTTTGTAATAATGCACAAATTGGCCGTGTTGCTTAGCAACTGTAAACAAGCAACTGCAAGACTGCAGCAGAATCACAACCAGTTAAGCCTAACAAACAACTGGACTAGCAAAGCACACCTGATAAGCACCAATCCTATAATGGTAAACACATATTTACTGCAGCCTATTAGACAGCATTACTGGCCATGTCACATAATAAATATACAAGAGCCAAGCTGATTTAAGGCCGGCTCATAATTCCCCCCACTTTTCATTCTTATGTTTGTGCTTTCTAAACCTTCCTCAAGTCCTTAATGTGATAGAGGATCCCAATAATTCTGAACACAAAAACACAGGCAGGCATTGTGTCCAAAGCTGTATGGGTTTACCTGTCTAACAGGTATAAAGGAAGGCAGAAAAACCAGTCAAACAGGTCTTCCTGTTCTCTACATCTCTATCAGGACATACCGACTACAAGCCCACCAAAACACACTCATAACTGGCCCGCACAGCTAATTCTAGTGTAAGAAAACAGCATCAGGCCTCCGTTTTAAGCTGGAGATGTGTGGGGTGCAAGTAGTGCTGGCTGACTTGTCTGTAACACGTTGACACACCTTTACCATATCAGTGAATTTCCAGGAATGTGAAACTGCCTTGAGGTCTCACACATTAACAAATGTGGTCAGCTGACTCATGAACCCTAAGCAGCTGAACACTGTGAAAACTTTCTGTTCAAAATGTCAAAGCATCACCTGCCCCCAAAGAGTTTAATCTGACACTGTCCTGGTAAACCAGACCAATCAAACAAATTATAAACTGCCATCTGCTGCATAGCACTAATCTATACGAATAACTGCGAACTATGTACAGCATTAATTATAACAATTATGCCTTGACAAAATCTGTCAGAGCTGTGCAACACAACATATTTACAAAACAGACTAGTTTTGTGTTGCCTGAACCATTGAAGCAAGCGGACAGCCCACCATCATCACACACAAATACACAAATACATAAT
>JAZGTK010006291.1:0-21016 GCA_036877625.1 Ambastaia sidthimunki
TCAGGATCTCGAAAGAGCACTCCACTGTCTGTCATCACAGAATCTGAGTTCCTGGAGCCATCAGCTCTCGTGGGTAGAGTACGCCCATAATTCCCTCCCGGTAACCGCTTCTGGTCTGTCCCCTTTTGAATGCTTCCTTGGTTACCAGTCCCCCATATTTCCTGCACAGGAAAATCCGTCTGCCCTTGCCTTCGCCAGGCATTGTAGGCATACCTGGAAGAATGCTAGGACGAGACAGCGAACCAAGGCAGCCGGCGATCGCCACTGCACCCCTCACCCTGTTTACACCTGCGGTCAGCGGGTTTGGTTGTCCACTGAAGACCTTCCCCTCTGGGTCCCTTCTCACAAGCTGGCTCCCAGGTTTATTGGACCTTACAAGATTGCTAAGGTGTTGAGCCCGGTGGTGGTCAGGCTCCGTCTTCCCCCCTCCCTTGGTCAGGTTCACCTGGTTTTCCATGCTTCAAAAATCAAGCCTATGCGGTCTCCCCCCCCCTTAACCCCCCTGCCTCTACCCCCGCCCCTCCTCCTCCGCCGTAGGGGTAGAGGTTTCCAGTACTTGGTGGACTGGGAGGGCTATGGCCCGAAAAAGCGGAGTTGGGTGCCGTCCCAGGACATCTTGGACTACTCGTTGATCGAGGACTACCGTCGTCGACTGGGTGCCGCCACCCCTGGGGCGTCCCGGGTTTGTTGTTTGTGTCATTTTGTCCTTGTGTTGTTGTTTGCTGGAACATGTGGCTTTGTTTTGACAGTTCGCCGCGTGCTCCGCTATCCGCGTTCACTCCACCCCCTTGTTTCCTCATTAGTCTTGTTTAGTGTTATCACTTGCACCTGTTCCCTCTCGTTTTCTCCCCTTTATAGTTCCATCATGTTTTCTGTCCTTTGTCAGTTCGTTGCTATTGTTGCCGTCTGACCCTTTTGTCTAGTCAAGTCGAGTCTATTCTCGTCTTGTCCTGATTTCAGGCTGTCTGTTTATTTTGGTTTGCTGTCTTATGTTTATTTTTTCGTTACAGTTACGCTCTCCATGTTGCTGCCCGGATCTCCCGCTTCCCCTCCAGCCCATCCCTGCTCAGCTGCCTCTCCTGCCCTGCCTCTCACCCTCCCGGATCTCCCACTGCCAGCCATGCCAGCGCCTGTGCCACATCGGCTCTCACGCCTTCCTGTTTTGTTTCTGCCTCATTGACTTTATTTGCCTTGGCATTTTAATAAACGTGTGCACCTGCTTTTGGATCCCTGTGTTGTTCCTGACAGATAAAGGATACCTTCCATATCTTCTGCTGTTGATGTCAAAATCTATCTGTTAGTCAAACTCTATAACATATTGGCAGAAATTTAACTCATCACATCCTTGAATAACATATAACGATGCAAGAATAAGACCAAGTGTACATTTAATATGCATTTGGTTCTGTGTTGGTTTCCCAGTTGATGGTAAATGTAAAATCTTAGTTCTGGAGCAAAAGATCCACAGCATCTATTTTGGCAAGTGTCTCCTTTCATGATAAGTCTTTGTCAATCAGCAGATGTTTCTGTGTGCAGGTAAAGAGTCTTCATCACTTTACCCTGCAGGTCCCCTCTCACCCCCAGCAGAGCTACAATCACAGCTTCCTCCCCACCAGGACAGCTCTACACTCGCCTCTGCCTCTTTGCCAGGTAGGACTTGTGCCCCCTGGCAAGAAAAAAATGCCAGTGAATGTCACAGCTCCCACAAACTCCCACACAGAGGCAGAGTGACAGCTACAATTTGCTGGGAAGTTCATGTGGAGAAAATAAACATTCACACACACACATTGTTTTGTTCACAAATAAAGCATTCTCCACCAAAGATTCATGAACAAGTTTACCATTATCCACCATTCTCTGTGTAAGGGAAACTTACACAGAGAAAAATATTCCAAGTGGGACATATTAATAATTAATTAGAATCAAGCAATTATTTGAGGAAAACTTAATGTAATACACTGATTTAACACTCTTAAAGAGCATATGACAAAGCACAGCAGGATTAGGGACTTCAGATTAAGAGCACAAACCACCACAACCTCATGTACGATACAAACAAAATTTTATTAACTACACTAAACACACACTACTCTAACATACACAAACAAACAACACACATACAGTTTAGCTTTGAAAGAGGTTAAGGCAGAGTAAAGATTAAAGTATAAGGTTATTAGAAATTCATCAGTTCAACAGCCTGAAAGAACCATCAGTTTCTTAATTTCAACCCACCATAGTAAAAGGGGTTCAATTACTAAGACCAGGTATGATACTTGCATGGTTTGCCCATTGAAGGAAACTGTCCTGGTGCAGTTACTTGAGGCTTCAGTTGATCTTCGCTGGATGGTGTATTGATGAGAGCGGGAAACAGTTTAATGCAGAGGTCTTTGATGAATGGAAAGACTAGCCGCAGCCTGGCATAAGCTTAGAGGTCTGCTGAGAACTTCTATCTTAGCATTCTTATCCTGATGAAAGTCCTTAAAGGACTGTAGAAGATGGCAAAGGAAAGGGGCAGGAAGAGCAAAGTGGAGAAGAAGAGAGAGGTCTGTGTTCTTGGACACTGGTCTTTGACCTGGTGAGGATGTCACAGGAGGCCTGGTTCTGCATCTGGGTGTTAATTACAGTTTGGGGGTAGTTTTACAGACACTCCAAGAGTGTAGTTGGTTTGTAGAGTGAGGTATATGTAGCTATATTAATGAAATATAACCAGTTGTTGTGTGTCTGATCTGTCTCAGACACTATAATAATAAAAATCTTCACAGCCACATTGAAACAAGTTAAGCAAATCAAAGTTTAAGAGGCAACCTTTTACTATGCATCACTGCATTCTTTTACTTTTCCTGTCTTCTGTGTAGAGTCTAATGATGCTGTTTTTGTTTGCAAATGATTTGCACAGTGTCATGTAGCCACCTTTTCATGATCCAACACAGGCAGCTTCATTTGGTATTGATCTAGCACAATGTTCTGCTATTAATCTCACTTCTGTTTTGGCAGTACTCTATCTTTATTAGATACTATTATCTTTATTTAACAGAGCGGAGCAAGAAAACGTTTCTGGGGTGCTCAGCTTTAAACGTCACATAGGCTTTTTAATTACAAATGAGTTGTGACAGGTCTGCTGGGTAGCAACCTGCCCCATTTTAAGTGAGATGCTAGTTGACAGCTCGGCACTGTTCTCAGAGTGCCGCAGCATGTGGAAGAAATTGGTCTTTATATTTCACAGCTTGTCACTTCCTCTCTGCTGCGAACTTTAACCTCCCACTGTGGTCCTAACACCCCACATGGGAAGTGTTCCCACACCACATTCACGGAGAGTTGTGTTCTATGCCAAAACACTGGGGAAACATGCCAAAATCTAGGGAAACAGAATAAAAGAAACAGGTATGGTAGGAAAAAGTAAAACAGTCAGCTTTGGGTTTTTCAGTCTGACTTAACTGATCAAAAGGTGTCCTGTACCTGATATCACAGCGTCAGACCGCTGAGCAGGAATGACATTAGAATAAAGATCAGTTCAGACTGCATTACTAGTACAACAACTTATGATTTTCAGGTGGAGATATCCCATCAGGCAAGAGAGCAGGGATTGAACTGACAATCTCATATTACTCCCAAATGAAAATCAAACTCCAAATCTAGAATGTCAATCATCCAACTTCAGCTTAATTGCTGGACTCAAATGACTTATTATGTGCCTTTTTGCAGGATGGGAGAATGACTAATAAAAATAGCAACATTATTTTGCAGTGGAAGAATGGTTATTTTCAAGATTTTGTGGATATTCTAGTAACAAGCTACTATATCGGTTTGTGAGTAATGGGTACATTGCTAATGTAGTCAAATTGCATTGTGGACCCAAGCAGAGCTACCTTGTGACATATTTGTCAGGTATGGTAAGCTATACTTGAACACACACACTGCAACTTGAAATACACACACCCAGAGCAGTGGGCAGCCCTGCAACACAAGGGGAGCAACTGGGGTAAAGGTGCCTTGCTCAAGGGCACCTCAGTCATTTCCTGACGGCAGTGGTAATTGAACCTACTATTAGTAACTGAGTCCAACTATTAGTTCACAACTGTTCCTGTACCATTAAAGAAAATCAACTAATATTAACTTATAATACAAAGATTTTGTCTTCAGAAATAGTTTTAATGTACTACATTAAATTATCAGTAGCAACTTCTGAAGGGTTGTTTAACTAGTTTAGTTTCTTGAAATAAGCATTAACTTCTTGAATAAGGAGCTTGCACATTTTTAAGGCCCAAGCACTGAAAGTGCAAACGGACCTATTTTCCTTAGAATTATTATTAGAGTCCAAGCACTCATAGTGTGAAAAGGCTCTATTGTTTTTCTTAGGAATATTATTATTATTATTCATGTTTGATCAGAGGTTTTTGTCGGTTTTGGGACCCTAAAAGACACTCAAAGACACTTGAAACTTGGCACAAACATCAGAGTCGTCAGCGATTAGGCCCGGTCAAAGGCTGACAGATAGGGATCTGTAAAAAAATAAAGAAGAGATAAAGAAGTGATATTGAAGATGCTAAATTGTAAACGGATTGTTGGTTTCTTCAACTGTGTTGCCACATGGCAAGGCAATTAATTTATGGCAATAAATAGAACATGAAGTGTCTCATCTCTTCTGCCTGCATTCAGTGATTTGCATCAAACATAAGAAATATGTGTGTTGTTGTGCGCTGATCGCAATTATGTGGCTACTGCCAGTCACAGTCATAACAGGAAGTATGTCGTTTACAACATATTTATGTACTTTAAAATAGACTTTAAAATAGTATTCCACTTTTTTTCAGAGTTAAATACATGTGACAACCATGCATCGTTTTCTAAGAAGCACCAGGTAGTGATGGTTCCATAGCGCTTGGGCCTGACATTGCTGCTTGCAGCTATATTTTTCATCTGATTTTTATTATTGTTTTTTTTTACGTGCAGCTATATTTGCAGCTATATTTAAACATTCTTTCTGTAATGAGACATTTAGATTAAAATTCTGATTCTGATAAAGTTCATTCTGATTTTTTTTCAATCACTTGGGGCATTTTGGACCCCTTAACATGTTCTAAACCTCTTGAAACAAGTCACACACATGTCAGAGTCATCTTCTATTATATGGGCAAAGGCTGGCACCCATTAGCTCTGCCCAACAGGAAGTTAGCCATTTTGGATTTTCTAAAAAGTACATGCCATGAACTTTAAATACCTTTCCCAGGGATTTTATGTGATTGTAATCAGACTTGAGAATATCATGCCAAGATACTAAAGATACAAAATTGTAAAGGTGAAAAATGGGAAACAGGAAGTCTCTAATATCTACAGCATGCATTGAGTGATTTACATCACTGAGAAATATGTTTGTTGTGGTGGGTTGATGATATTGATATGACTACTGTATTTTGAGTAATACGGAAACAACTGCCAACAGGAAGTGTATCTCTTTAAACAAATTTTAAAATAGACTGTTATGAGGGCTGATCACATGGATGTGGCTATTGTGAGTCACAGTCATAGCACCACCAACTGGCAGCAGGAAGTGACACTTAAAATGAACTTTAAATAGTCCACTGTTCCCTTTCAGGAACTTGAGCTGCGTCGAAACGCTTTGGGAACGCCTCCAGCTTTTTTGCACTCTGAATCACATTTAAAATCCGTCCAATCGGGGGGGGGCGACACGTCACAGACGGGGTGACGTCACGACCAGGAAGCTTAAAAGCACGTGCGCAGTGCAACTCGGGTTAGCTTCATTCATTCAGCGAAGCGCTCTGTGTTGTATTGTTTGTTTGTCTTTCTGTTTAAAAGCCTAGGGACAGCATTTAAGTTAGAATGCAAAAGGCGAAGGGAAAGACAAGGGGCTGCGATTTAAAAAATGAGCAGCAGCGTTTTAGAGCGCTTTATGCGTTGTCTGCCTGGGAGACTTTTTTGAGGGGGGAGCCTTTACCAGCGTTCCCCATGGTGCTGGCCCCTCTTTTGCTGAGGCAGAGCAGAGGCTGCACTCATGGGGGTCGCAATTAGATCTGATGGAGGGAATTGAGATGGGCTCTGCCCTAT
The DNA here is from genome assembly GCA_036877625.1 of Ambastaia sidthimunki. Taxonomy (NCBI): domain Eukaryota; kingdom Metazoa; phylum Chordata; class Actinopteri; order Cypriniformes; family Botiidae; genus Ambastaia; species Ambastaia sidthimunki. Next base: position 6,064 of record JAZGTK010006291.1, read on the forward strand.
CTCATTCCTCACCCACCAGATCTTCTGCTCTCTCCCTGGGTACGGAAGCCCGCTCTGCGGTTTCTTCCCCCCAGGGGGAGGGCTCCGCCTCTCATTCACTGACGAACTGGATATTGAGAGCGTTGAGGAACCCTCTGTGTCCCCCTGCTATGAGGAGCTGTTGGAGGTGGTTGCCCGAGTCACAGACTGTGCGACCAAGAAGCCTGCTAGATGAATGCTTCTTGAGCAGCCAGTCAGCACCTCCATGTAGGAGCCTTCCATTCTTCCTCGATTTGGACACTGAGGTGTCTAAATCATCGGGAAGGGAATACTCGTCCAGCATCTTCAACCCTGCTGCTAATTACTATGGCAATGTGGCGGGTTTGGACGAGTATGGCTACAAGATGATGCCCTGGATTGAGCAGACGCTAGCCAGCTATCTGTCCTCCGGTGGACAGCTGAACCCAGTTAACTGCGCAGTTAACGCAGTTCTGGAGTTTCTGGAGTTCTGGAAGCATGGTTCTCTGCAGGGCCCACTACAACATGAAGGTCTATGTGGCGGCAATTTCTGCCTACCACGCCTCTATTGGTGCTTACACAGTGGGCAGACACCCCCTGGTTACACGTTTCCTCAGAGGTGCACTGAGGCATCTTGTTCCCAAAGCGTTTCTACGCAGCTTGAGTTCCTGAAAGGGAACGTCTCAGGTTATGTATGTAACCCAGATTCCATGAAGGAAACGAGACGCTGTGTCGCCGGCCATACTTGCGGTCCCCTTGCCTGCGCTCACTTCATTCATACTTGAAGCTAACCCGAGCTGCGCAAATGCTTTTAAGCTTCCTGGTCGTGACGTCACCCTGTTTCTGACGTGTCGCCCCCCGATTGGACGGATTTTACACATGATTCAGAGTGCATAAAAGCTGAAGGCGTTCCGACGCAGCGTCTCGTCCCCTTCAGGAAAGCTGGATTACATACGTAACCTGAGATGTTATTTCTTGAGTTAAATAAAAGTGCCCACCGTGCATTGTTTTCAGAGAAGCTTGTTATGTCAATGGCACCATAGTGCTTGTCATCCGTGCAGCTGTATTTTAGCATTCTTTCTGTATTGAGACATTTAGATTAAAATAAATCATCCTAGATTTCTTAAATATTTCTCTGACACACCTAATTGCTAATATTATTTCCCCTTGTTCAAAACAGCACAAAGGAGCAGAGCATACTATGTTCATTGTAACATATGTCGTAGCTGCAAGCATTATGAGTTAAGTGACCTTTCACATTAAGTAAACGATACAGTTACACTAGGTCTGTTAAAATTACCTAATTAAATTAGGCCTTTATGCTCTAATCACCCTTAGAACATCTGTAACTACATATGCTGGGCTGGGCTTTTACATATTATTTTATATATTTTTATTATTTAACCTACAAAATGTCTGATTGCGTCTTGCCCCTTAAGTAAATGCCTCAGAGTAAGGTTGACCCCCTCACACAGTGACAATCTCTAGGATTTTCTCCTACCTCTAGAAGTGTTTCTAGAATGCAGCTGTGCTCTTTTAGATCCCTGTTCCTCAGGAGCTCGTTCTGGCCACAGTGGCAGATCTTAATATAGAATCGTAGTCACTCATTACACTGCTTTCTTACCACAATCAATTTACAATTTAATTTATAAATTCTTTACATGACTGTTTTAACATTAATTACATCAAAGGCATTTTCATAGATTGTAGAGATTGTAGGGTCAGACAGACAATATTTGTTTGCACAGCTCACGTATAAATGCAGAATACCCATGGTAATAGAGGACATGGAAAATTTAACATTTTGACTGTCAAGAGTCATACAATTCCAACATTAAATACAATCTTCCAGTTATGCTCATCTCTAAAGTATTTCTTTTGGTCTTAAAATAAAAATGATTAGTGTGATTTTTAAAATGATTTGTAAATGTCACTAATCACAGATAATTGGCGAAATAATTATATTGAATATATTCGAACTTGTTTGATATAATTCATAATTTGTTTAATTTGTTTAAGAGAAAGCTTTAAATATTGTAAGTCTTTGTTCTGATTATTCAGAATGTTGATGTTCTGATGAGTGCAGATTTGGTAATTATCCATATTATGGCCTAAGCTCATGGGTAATCAATAATTCACTGACCTTTGATTTATGGCAACTCTAGGGCAATTAAAAGCCTAGGTGAACTCAAAGGTTCCTGTAGGTCATCAGACCCTTCAGGCCCAGGTCTAACACTTGCCACGTTTGTAGTAGGCAGAGGATAACAAGCCTCTGTTGTTCACCCTGGGAGTATGTGGGTTGTGGCTGCAGCACTTCAAGTTCATGGACGTAGCCTATAGCTGTCAACACTGCACTAAATTCAGGCACTAGATACCTACACTATCGGAACATCTGGCTTGAGTAAGATAATTAAAGGCAAAGCTGGGCCGGCTGGTCCATTGAAACACGAATGATCGTGGCACAAACACAGGCAGAATGCTCTGCTGAGTGCAGTTCAGGCTTCTGCTACACATTGCTGCAGGTCGTAGATTGTAACAGACAGAGTCTTAGAAAATAGTTTGTACACTGCACACATCATAGATGGGGGATCTAGTTTATGTAGGGCTAATGTCTCTGTTATTGTGTCAATTTCTTTTTTTAGTGTTGCTGTATGTATTGAATATAATGTATGAAGTACTTTTACTTTAACATTACAAACATTTTAATTTGTTGAGGCCAATTTTGAAACTATTCTGCTTCTTTAAGCCAGCATTATGTTACCCATAAAAGCTATAGATTGTTGTATGGTACGGTATGGTATTTTTACCAGTTGGTTACTCTCTCTTACTCAGATTGTCCACTTTCTTTTAACTTGCATTTTTTTACTTTAGGAATGGCAAAAGAATAAAAATTGTATATTTTTCACACACTGTACATATAAGTAGGGCTTTCTAGTTTCCATAAGGCTAATGATTACATTTCTCATTATTTTACACATATAAGATTTAGATTGCTGTGAAACCAGTGAATTTGCAAATTTACCTATAAATTATTCACCTTTCATTTTTCATCTTCACTATGTAGCATTATGATTAAAACTAATTGTTTTCTTTCAGTATATGTTAATAAACAACACATTGGACCATATAGTAGAGGAGGTCTAAACATTGAATGGAAAATAGGCAAATAACTTTTGCAGTTCATTGGAACAACCTGTTGGAGCAATGATGATCAAAAGAAATTTATATCAAACACACCAATGTTGAATGACTAAAAACCAAAGGCTCTGGTCTCATAGCATGAAAGTATTGAATAAACCTTTTTAAATATAAAACTCTATATGGTTTCATGGGTCGTTAACTGTCTCCTAGTGAAAACAGATCTTCTACACACTATAATTTCTTTCCCTCACCATTTGTTTTTACTCTGTAACATTCAGCGATAGAGAATGTATATATAGTTTATTTCTATTTTCTACAGTATGCCATCAAGCTTGTCATTACAGTTAAGATAAAACATGATTAAATATGATTATGCAATCTTTATAATTAAATAACACATTCATGCCTTTAAAGGGGTAGATGCAATGGTTTTACATTGTGAATGTAGGCATCTCAAATGTGTACTAGCAATACTTGTAATTAAAACATCTGTGTAGTCATAATTAAATTCAATACAAAACAGCAAGGAGGACAAATCAGGCCTAATTGCTCCTGCTATTAAAGTCCATTTAAATCTGTTAAAACCTTCCTAATATGTTACCTATATTTAAAAGTTGTTACTGCTGATATATTTATTCCCACGGAAGAAGAATTATTGTATTATCTGGTAAGCTTCCATATTTTGTTATATTGACTGGGTGTCTGAGGCAAAGAGAGAAAAGCAATGAAAAAGTTTCTAACATTTTTTACATGTATTTAGATAAGGTTTACTTAATTGGAAGCTCCAGGCAATGCAGGAACCCTCTTTTTAAATTCTGTGAATGTTAACATGCTAAATAATGCAAAGCTCCTGCACTTCAAGCATAAGACACACATCTGGCAGCTTACCATTTAAATTACAGATGGAGGAAAAAGAGAAAACACTTCAAAAGTCATTTTCCAAAGGAAAGAAGAATGGCAAAATGTATTACAACAAAATAATTTTTTTTTTTCCATTTTTTCATCATGTCTAATTGTGTGCATTAGAGCAATGAAAAAAGGAAAAGTTGGGCTCAGAGATTATGGTGTGTGTGTGTGTGTCTGTGAGAAAGGCAGAGAGAGGAGGAACAAAATGAAACGTATTTCTTTATAAGCAGTACATTTTGTTTGTTGTTTAAAGTTTACAGACAGCAGAGCACAACACATTTACTCTTCCCTATAGATTATATATAGAATATAGATTTATATGAAACAAACATGTCTTCAGGTTATAACTATGTTTAAAGAGACATGCTTACAGTACGGCAATGAGACATAGCATCTCGTAAATAAAACAGTGCTTTGACTTGCGCCACTGGTTACTGCAGTGAATGTAAGTCTCAAGAGCAAAAACTGGACACAGCAAGTGAAGCCATTTCCATACTAGGCCTATACGATCCCTAGATACATTGTCATGTGGGCAGGAAAGAGGATTTCTTCTCTCAACCTCAGGAATTCAAGATGAGCAAGGATGACATTTGAATGTCAAAGTGCGAGCTCCTGAGTCTAAGCCAGAATTAACCAGTTGTCTAGGTAATTTATTTTAGATTTTGCAGGTTTTGTGCCAGTAAATACATTTTTTTCCAGTTTCACGGTAGTGGGAACCACACTGTTGAAACGTGGAGGACGGTGGGCGAACTGTATTCTATGACCTCCCTCTCGACTGTACTCACAACCCAAGAAGAAATATTTGAAGTAGTTTCCATGCTGACAGCTTCTCCAAAATGAGCACTAATTTTGATGCTTCCTCCTGTTAGAGGAGCATTAAATGTTCCATGCTCTGGTAACAGGAAGCAACTAAACATTTAACATTTTTTTAATTAAAAAAAAATGTATACCTTATTCACTGTAAGTCGCTTTGGATGGATAAAAGTGTCTGCCAAATGAATAAATGTAAAATTTCACTGGAAACCACTGCTCCTAAAGCAGGGATGGAACAGATGGAACATATGGAATCTTTGCCTCCCAAAGGCCCCATCAACTATAGCCCCGCCTGTGCAGAGATCTTACAGCAGGTCAGCCTGATATGCCTGTAACACAGCCATAGTGTGCAGGGCAGCACCAGCCTGACCCGCTGCCTGAAATGCCTTTCCCATCAGCAAGGATGTTAGTCTACACGGCTTGGTGGGGAGCACTGGTCTCTTCAAAGATGATAAGCTCCCAGGAGAGAGATAGCTAGCCAGCATCTCTTCCACCTGGGGCATCATCATTTAACCACGTGCCTCTGCACCCACTATAGTTGTATCAACATAGAGGGCACAAAGACATACAATGAATAAGGCTTCCCCCATGAACGAGATATGTCTCTGCCCGATCCAAGGAAACGCAAGGGTGTGCCTCAGAAGCAGGAGCAAGGACCTGTTGTTCTAGTGAGAGAGTGAGAGAAAGGGAAGAGCCCATCTCCCACTGCTCAGATCACCTCCCGGTGTGAGTAGCTGGCATATGGCTGGGGCTGTTCCCACCTAACAGCCCCAGAGGACAGAGAGCGGCGAGGAAGGAACTGCTGAAATGCCTCCACTTGCTTGTGAGACTCCTGGAACCTGCTGACAACCATATCAACTGCGTTGCCAAACAGCCCAGAAGGCTCAAGCGGGGCGTCCAATAGGAAGACCCTATCTTTTCACTATCCAATAGGGTCAAACATAAATGCCTCTCCACGGCCACCAGGACTGCCATAGACTGCCCAATTGAACAAGCGGCCTCCTTGATGGCACGCAGTGAGAGGTCAGTGGTCCGCCTGCGTTCACTCACGTCCTCAGACGTGAGGCCCAGGCCGTCAACAACCCCTTAAGCAGGTCAGCCTGATAAGCCTGCAACACACCCATGGTGTGCAGACAAGCACCGGCCTGACCTGCTGCCATGCACCTCAGTGTGCAGGTCTTGAAAGAAAGGAAGGCTCCTGCGTGGAGGTGATGAGCCCTCCCCCTGGGGGAAGTAACCGCAGTGCAGGCTTCCGAACCCAGAGAGAGAGCAGAGGATCTGTTGGGTGAGATAGGGACGAGCCTGTCTCAATTCCCTCCACCAAATCTAACTGTGAACCCCACAAATGCGTCTCCACTCTGCCTCAGCAGAAGCAGGACCAACACCGTGGGGAACACTAATGAAGGCTCCCTCCTCGAAGAGAGCTCTCCAGGAACAAAGCGTGCACATAGAGAGGCGCTCACAATGCACGCAGTCAGTATGTTTGAGCCCGAATCGGAGGAGGACACTGAATTGGAGGAAGAACCAGTTCAGCAACGGCTGAAGTAAATGTTTAAATGTTTCTAAATGGTAAGTTATTTGGAATGTTTGTTTGAACGCTTTCACCATTACTTACCCACAAAGTTCCCTTGTCATAATCAAGTTATAGCACACTTCACCCATTTGGACATTAATCCTTTTGCATCATCATGAATCAAGAATAAATACTAACTGTAGTCCAATGTAAATACTGTTCATGGACGGAGGCTTCAGGTTTGGGTGTTAATCTTGGGCTAACTGTGCGCATCTGCCACTGTTGGCTCCGCTCAAACTAAAACTAAACTATTTAAAATAAAATTGAGCCACAGTGTAAAGTCAAGGATTAATATTAGCATGACAGCATAATTTGCCCAAAAGTTTATCATTATTGAATGCTGTGCATTCACCTGGGCCATAATGAATAACACTCAAAGAGAACATTCAAACACAGGGTACTAAGATGACTGCACAGGCTAATCGCTTTAGACCAACCTTCGTATAGGTGTAGAAAACAGATTTAACACTGTCTATTCATCACTTACCAGGTGCTCATGTGGAAACTGTGTACGCATACCCACAGAAGGAGAACAAAAGAAAGAACATCATTGCAATAACAAATTTTATTAGTTAAGCAAATCAGGCAGACATCATCTTGAATCATACCCAGAACAAATGTATTAAAATGTACTAAATGCCATTGTCCTCTCTCCCCATGTCTTAAAGCCAATGCGGATTTGGCCTATAAATGGTTTGTCAGCTGGTGCTGGGGATTTCTTGGCCGAAGTGTCAGTGTGGTGATACCATCTTGTGTTGTTCGTCAAATAAGGACGAAGTTCCCAGACTCATCTGAACAGTATGTGGGATTTAGACCCCCCCTTGACTGAAGCGCGAAACATGTCGAGCTACAGCTTCCTCCATGGTGGGTCTGTCAAGTGCAGCATAGAGGTTTGGCGATACTGGTATCCTCTGTAGCTCTGCAATGTATGGTTGAGGGTCCTCAACAATTTTGTCAAACACCAGTTAAATCAAGTCAAACGCATAACTTGTCCAATGTAAAATGTTTTTAATTATTGCATGTTTACATGATTGTTATTTTTGCACATCCATTTACAATATATACTGTTAATATATATACATACTACATATTTGTTTCTTTTTAATAAATGTCTGAAGAATTTACAGCATGTTGCCTCTGTTTTGACTGGTCTGACAAAATGACCTCCCTTTTTGGCCTTCGGAAAAGAAAGCCTGTAAACTGGTTGTCCTTTTGCTGTAGTCTTCTGGGAAAGCTCTGTATTTTCTTTGAAATGCATGGCAGCCAGGTACAACCTAAAACACAAATGTGTATTTCCATTATGGATGCGTCACATTATAATCAACAAGCCAACAGATTAATCTAAAAAGCTGACAAAAAAACAGGCAACGATGAAACTTGTAGTGTTGACATTTTACAGTATTTAGTTAATTTAGCCAAAAGCATCTTTACAGTATACTTGATTACAATCACAAGGCTATTTTCACGTAGGAAAGAGGGACACTGAATTACCTCTGCTTCAGTACTGTGGTCCAAATGTTTTGAGGGACAGCTGTGTTCCCGTAGACTGGGTTTCCTGAAGATTCCTCTGATAGCAAGCCTCTCTTGTATTCCATATCAACACTGTGAAATAAATCAGAGAAGATTAGTCTTGTGTTTTCAGATCACATTTCAAAACTGTTGTTAAGTTATAATCATATATATGTAACTAGGTGCTCTTGTAGCTCAACTGGTAGAGCATTGCGTAAGCAGCGCAAAGGTTGTGGGTTCGATCCCAGGGAACACAAGTACTGATAAAAATGTATACCTTATTCACTGTAAGTGTCTGCCAAATGAGAAAAAGTAAATGTAAATACTCACATCACATAACTTTGGCTAGACACTCGAATGGTTGATCAAAGTTAAATGCCTCGAAGCAAAAAAGCTAAATTAGTCAGCCTAGCAGGTGAGGTCAGCCAGAGGCTAGTTGAAAGTGAAGAAACTCGAAAGTTTATAAAGTTGAAAACCCTTTCTTTATGATGAACGCAGTAAGTTGAGCAGATAAAGGAATTAAAAAGCTAATATTTACCTGTCCCGATGCTAGCATTACTTACCACAAGCCTGGTGATAGTTAACCTTACCTGTGCTAAGGTGCTAAATCTATTGATTTTGCTAATGTTAGTTTACAGTGCCAACACTAGCCGTACACACATCAAAACGAATATGTTCTAATTTTTTACAATTATAAAACAATCTGATAACAATGTAATACTCACAGCTTGCAATGGTTGTTAAGCTTGATGTGGTAGCAAAGTCAGAACTGCTTCACTACATAATATCAAACACTGAGAGGAGCCGGCAGGTTTTTAAAACTGTCCGACGTGAAATGAGCAGAGCAAAGTAATAATCTGTGGTTAAATGTCGTGGGAATCCGATTAAAAATAAACAGTATCCATGCATCTCGGGCATTTCTTTCAGTGTGGGGTTAATGAAAGTTTGCACACCACTTGTACAGCCGAGGAAAGCAGCACACCTAGGAATGCGACTTGCCATTTCGCCTCAAGCTTCAGGTCGTCGCTGCTGCAATAACATTATCAGGGGCGGAAGGGCGTATGTATGCAAATTATTTTGGTGAGAGGGGGAGTGAGATACACATGGCGTCAGTTGTATGCTTTCTCCAGATTGACCTATTTTCTGGCGCACATTTCTAAAACAGAAATTTATATAAAATGGTGGTTCAGAATGTCTAGCACATTTCCTATGTTTTTAAAGGCAGATAGACTGCTGTTTTCCAACAAGACAAGGAAGAAACGGATTTTGATTCTAGGTCTCCTTTAAGCTAAATGAATCAAAGCCGCCATGTTACTTGGCACACTTTGAAGTGCTAACTGCAGAATAACTTCAATGTGCCAATCTGCCTATACTTCTTATGTTGCATTGCCATGCATTGTTGCATTATCTTCTGACTTTTTTAGTTATATTTTAGTCAACATGCTATTAATGTTCTCAGGGAAATGGCTGGAACACGTAACCTTCTCCCCTTTCCATACATCTGTAGATAAATTACAGGACCAACACATTGTATTAGAGACTTACCTATATCTCATTTTCTAACATTTACCTGTTTAGAAACAGGCCATGCTGAGGTCATGGGTTTTTGACTTTACTTTTACAACACTGTGCAAAAAGCTAATATTGTCCAACTAAACTGTAAATCTGTCAACTGTGTTACCCAGCTGTGGTCCCAAAGTGACTCACATCGCTTTCAAGATATACATTTTGTCAGTATGTGTCTGTTAAAAGTGTTTACAATTTTACCATTTTTATTAATATCACTTTGATTAATAAACTGGAAAAGGGATCTATTGCTAAGAATGACTTGCATGCTATATGTATAAAGGTATTGCAATTATAAAATGTTGACACTCTGATAAATTACCACTGATAAATTACCTTAAGCTTTAAATAAAGCTTTAAATATTTTAAATTTGAAGAAAGAAATATGACAAGGACTTTTAGGCTTAGGGTTAGCACATTGTTAGTCCCAAGAAATTAATAATAATACTTTTACTAAAAATGTGAAAATAATATCACACCCACATAAACCTTCCAAGTCAGCTGTTTTAGTGATCAGTGTTGGGTTTATTTGAGGGAACACATCATAAAACAATACACCATTTGATTTTTGTTCCCACAACATACCCCAAATTTTACCTCTGCCTTCGCCCCTTTCCCTCTTACTCTTCAATCTCCCTCTAGGTGCAGATCAATGGAGCTCACAGAACATTTATGTGCAACATACAGTGTGATGTCACTGAGCTTCCATTTTCATGTTTGGTATCAATAAACTGCTTATGGACCCTTATCCTAATGTCTCTAAGCCTACAGTAAAGAAGACTTTGCCAAATATGGATCCAGCGATAATAAATCATCTGTCTGCCGAAGTGTCCGCTCAAACTAATGCTCTTGCTTTACACCAATAACAGCTAGCTCGGTTAACCATGCTAAGTGAAAAGCTGGTGAAGTCGCTACAGACCATTTTCAATGCAGCTGCACCAACCCCTGCACTACCAAGTCCCCAGCCTAATCAGGTAATCGATCTAGTTTCTATTATTAACATCACTGCTAATTCCCTGTTAGCCTCCTCTAAGAAATTTGATGGATCACCAGCTAAGTGCAAGGGATTTTTTTATTCAATGCTCTAGGTTTGTAGCATAACAACTGTTGTAGTCCACTGATGATAGCACAATTGTTGTATTTTGTAATTGGGCTACTGCATTATGGACTAACCAAGGTCCCACATACACAACATTTAATGTGTTTATTCAGTGGCTATGATAAGTGTTCGAGCACCCTGTGGGGGGTTGGGGGGAACAAAGCCCAGGGATTAGTTACTCTCCCTTAGGCAGGAAGAAACTTCAGGGAGAAAAGTATTTGAATACTCTTGGCAGAGTATTCGCTGAAATTCTGCATGCTAGCTGCTCAAACGGTATGGGTGGATAATATATTAAAGCTCCTGTTTTGGAAGGGATTAAACTTGGTACAATCGAAACCAGCCTGCTATGATGAGGAGAGGACACTAGATGAATTAAGCAATCTAGCCATTTGAATCGATAATCTTATTCACTCCATAAAACCATACAAATATGCCTAGATATTTCACCAGATAACTTCTCATTCTGATGACCCCAAACCAATGCAGGTCAGATGAGCACACTTATTAACTGGAGAGCATGAGGCCATTGATCTCTTACTTGGCACTGCACCTCCTTGAGGAAGGATTTTCCCATGTCAGAGCCAGAGGCCAAAGCTATAAAGACCTACATCAAGAAAGAACTGGCTTCATTTGACCATGTACCTCACCTGCGTCAGCAGGCTTTTTCTTTGTGGGTAAGAAAGATGCAGCATCCCCCCACCCAAAGCTGGATTTTGTCCCAGTAGGGTTATGTGTGAAAAAGATATTCACAATGTTCACACTTCTCTTAGTTCTGGCTATCCAGGAATCACCGCCACCATCCAGCTATTATGTAACTGATTCTAGTGGGCGTTGCAAGCCAACATAATCGCCTATGTCAGCAATTGTCATGTCTGTGCTACAGGTAAATCCTCCAGGCAGGATTCTCCATTACCTAAACTACCCACAGCTTTTAAAACTGCTGAATCTCTCTTTCATTATCCCTCTTTCAATCCCTCTTTTCAACTTAATGTAAATGTGAGTCTAACCTTAGACAATCACCTGCAGTCCAATGGCTAAACAGAATGCCTAAATCAGGAGCTTACACCATTTTTTTGTAAATACATTCCTAGGGATGTATTGCCAACAAAATATGCTCAAAACTCCCTCCAAAAACCATCCACAGGCTTAACTCCCTTCCAGTGTGCCTTGTGATTCCAACCTCCCCTATTTCCTTGGTCAGGGGAATCATCTGATGTGCTTGCAGTTGACAACTGAGTCTAACGGAGGGAGGTGATATAGAACTAAACTCATGTCCACCGTTAACATGCAGTTAATAGGCAAAAGAGACAAGCTGACTGTCCCAACCCGAACTATGCCCCAGAACAGTGGATCTGGCTCTCCATGACAGATCTTAATTTTCAGCTGCACTGCAAATAGCTTAGTCTGAGGTATGTTGGTCCATTCACAATTTTAAGACAAATAAAAACTCCTGTGTAGCGTTTGGCCTGACCAAATGGCATCCTAGGATCGTAAACTATATGGAGGGGAACCAGAACCAGATGAGGGAGGGCTCTGATCAAGGACCCCCTAAATACTGCAGTGGGTCTGTTTACACACAACCCACTGTTTTATTACCAACCAGGGCACTCTCAACCCTTTCTTCCCATACCCCCTTCAGAAGAAGTCCCAAAGGGGGGAGGATAGTTCTGCTCATGAAAGTGACAAAAACCAGGTGACCAAAGAGACTGGAATCATCTCAGTACACATTAGGAGAACTTTCAGTCTCAATTCAATCACCAAAAGAACTATTTAAAATGCATACATGTAGAACTATTTCTTGCATATGGTATCTACCTTACCTATAACCTCGTATATATGTGTCAACTTGTTTCTTGTGTATATTCATGCTTTTGCGTAAATTATGGCTTAGCAGGTTCCAAATCTGGTCATGTTTACACTCTAAATGCACCTCTCTTAATTTTCAGAGTGATGGTGTATAATGCAGTAACATAACTTGCACCACATTCCTGTTACTATAATCCAGATTACATACATAAACTTTCCAGAACCATCATAAACATGCAAATGTGGTTCTAAACAGAACAAAGAAACGTTTTCCCACCTAAGCATAGACCACCTCATTGGTCCGTCGCATTTCAAGGGGTGCGACACACTCAGGGTTAAAAGTCCATCACACAGACCAAACTTTGCTCGCTTGTTTCTGGACTCGCCCATTTGCTCTCTCATCCTCTCCAGCCCTGTCTCCTTGAGACAGTCTTCCGGCAGCATTACTTCGGCCCAGCTCATCTCAGGAAGGACACAACGAACGCATCAGGACCTGCATTTTCTCTCATGCACACACAGACTCTTGTAGCAGCACCGAGCTCAATGCAAGTATCCAATTCGTTACCTAAGAGATGCGTTAAAGTGTTGCCTCTTTCAAAGGTGATTTTAACTGATAGTTCATGTAATTCTGTCACTCTTTATCTTCTCTCTGTCCTCTTTTCTCACCTTTCTTACCTTTTTCGTCTTATGTATCTAATTGTTTAATGTGTGTTTGTTGTTTAGTTATTGTGTACGTTCCCTGTAGCATAGTCAATAAACTCGCATTTGTATTCACTGTTAAATTGTCTCTGTGTTTATTGCTTACTTTACAGGCATCACTTAAACTGCTTCACTCTTGTTACCTGCTCTCAGCACTGTGTTACAGTAAGAGTGTTTGCTTTTCAAGGCCAGAAAAGTAGCATTTCTTAGAGTTGATGAGCAATTGGCTGAATACCCGGTGGACAAGTACTTTTGTACGTTTGTCGTTGGTATCAATTCTGCTGCACCAGGTAAAGCCTATAAAATATGTATGGTTAAACGCTTTTAATCATGTGTATTTCCCATTTGAGCTGAACTTGGTTTTTCCCCGAAATACCCACATTTACTACACCTCTGTCCTATCGTCTCCAACTTCCTGCTTACTACCATATCTCTTCCACTTTTCATGTATTGCTGCTAAAACCTGCCAGTGGCCCGAGGAAGGAGGGAAACACCCAGGGTCCCCCTTCCATAAATCTGAATGTCGAGAAGGCATACCAAGTGCAAGACCTTCTAGACTCCATACGCCGGGGTTGAGAACTGAAATATCTGGTAGACTGGGAGGGGTACAGCCTGGAGGTCAGTTTCTGGGCTAACCAGCTAAGCAGTGTGCAAAGTCTTGTATTGCCACAGCCTTCATTACTGAGCATACCAATCCCTGCCTATCTGTACTCTGATCTTGTCCTGTTCACTTAACTTAATAAACCACTTATGGATTCTCATTCTACTGATTTGAGCCTACGTTACACAGTGTCTGTGTAAATGCATGTTTCACCATTTGTTTCACAAACAATGAATTCTACTGGATTTATAAATTCTGATTGATTTTAATCAGACATATATTTGATGGTTCTCCTGTTATTCATAGTTTTTTTTTTACAAATTATTTTGTAAACAGTCTGTCAGCTTATTTACTTTCTGTTGGAATTGAGTTTATTTTCTCAATGCTTAAAATATACATGTTTACTTCGTGTGATACAGGGAGTGTTAACTCTTGAATTTTGTGCGCTTTCCAAGGAATATTTTTGTGTTATTAGTCTGTGTTTATTAGTTCCCTTTTCAGGAATTCGATATATATTCAGGTTTCTATAGGAATGCCTCCAGTGTAACCACGCTCTGAATCACGTGTGTAATCAGTCCAATGGGGGGCGAGATGTCACGGACGGGGTGACGTCACAACCAGGAAGCTTAAAAGTGCATGTGGTGAGTAAACCTTCTAGTAGCTACTGTCATTCAGTAAAGTGCTCTATGTGTGTAGTGTCTTATTTATTGTTGTCTGTCCATTATGCCAAAAGCGAAAACTAGGGGTGAGAGCACGTGTGTTTCTCCCTGCCCACGCTACATTATGAGTGGGGATATACACGGTTTGTGTGTTGTGTGTTTGGGAGCGAAGCATGCTGAGTCAGCCCCCAAGTGAGGGGGAGGAAGGCTCTCTTTGAGGAGGGAGCCTTCACTAGCGTTCCTCGCGGCGCTGGCCATGCTTCTGCCGAGGCAGAGCAGCGGCTGTGCTCGTGGGGTTTGCAGATGGATCTGGCAAAGGGAATTGAGCGACACCTCCACACTGAGGTGTCGAGATCATGGGCTAAATCCTATTCGTCCCATACCTATAGCCCCGCCTCTAATCATTAGTCAATGTGGCAGGGCTGCATGTATGGCATCCATCCGTCTCGAGAGACGATGGAATAGTTCCTTATGAGTCTATCTGCACCGCCGAGAATGGCTGTGCAGTCCGACTCGAGAGTGGCAGTCCCTGTCGCAATTGGTACAAATGAAGGCGGATGACTGTTGTGGCTACTGTAGCTGGT